>JAIKVH010000449.1:0-14610 GCA_024679275.1 Phytophthora niederhauseri
GACGAGATTTCGTTTGGGGATCAAAGTGTGCTGCTTGTATTGGAGCTGGGATGATATCACCCGGAGTACAGCTGGTAGCCCGTGTCGTGGTTCTTGTAAGTGTTGTCTTTGGACGCCAGGTAGGTCACGCGGCATTCGGGCGGCTGTGGTGACCAAATACCTTGGTTCGTGCAACGGATTGTCGCTGGGCCTTTCATGTTGGTGCCCTTCATACACGTGTACGTGGCTGTTGATCCTGGTGCCGTGCTCGAGTATTTCACGGAGCCTTGGTAGACGGAAGCCGGCGCGCCGCAGTTGTATTTGGGGACGCTGACACTGCCACGCAGATTGCCTGCTTCTATGGAGGTGATGGTGGAGACTACTATCGTTACGGCGATGGCGATGCCGCGACGGAGACGCATCTTGCTTGGCGGTGGGGACAGCTTGGAATTGTACGATATCGTTTGTGTGAATACCCCCTCTGTGGTGCTTCAGACTACTCGTCTCGAAGGTCTTATCCGGTTAGGATGAATTGGGGTGAGTCATCGGGTTCTGGTTCAAGGACTAATATTTTTAGTGACCAAGAGGGACAAGATACGTAATAGCGGATTGAAGCCGTACGAAGCGCTATTGAACTGGTTGTGAGCGACTCTACACTACGCGGAAGACCAGAAGTACTTCAGGCAAGTTGGGACTTCAGAAGTCGGACGGGGTGAGCACGATACTGTGGTCAAACTGACGCTCCGCGGTGGTTTCTGTAAGTGGAGGTTGGTTGCGTCCCCGGGCTCGGAAGATGGCGATCGTCACAGCCAGTATACTGCCCACTGCGATGATAATGGCGATCACTGCCGCCGCGGAAATCCCGACCGAGGCAATCGTGGCGGTGGTGAGCTCCGTCTGCGTGGAAGCTTGAAGCGCGGACGACTCGGTCTCAGTTGTGCTGGATGTAGCGCACGGCGCCACAGTGGACTGAGTCGCAGGCGATGTTGTCGTTTCTACAGAAGCCGTTGATTCCTGGATCGGGGCTTGTACTGGGCCCTCAGTTGTCACTGCAACGGTGTCGAGGGGTGACGTTGCTGCGGCATAATCCTCCTGGATTGTTTCTTGTTGCGTTTCATCTTGGACGGGCTGAACTGTAGCCGCCTCCGTTGCTGGTGTCTCGGTACAGGGCGCTTCCGTTAGTGGGATCTCCGATTCTGGTGCCTCGGTGAATGGTACTTCGGTCGTCGGTGGCTCGGTGCAAGGCGCTTTCGTTGGGGGATCTGATAACGGCACCACTGTCGCGGTTGGTTGCGGGGTGACTTCATCGGAATAAACGCTATCTTCCGTGGGCATTGGCGTCGAAGCTGGGGTTGCTGTGGGGGTAATTGTCGGAGGTTCCGTCGTGTACGCAGGCGGCTGCGTCTTCTTGCACGGTGTTGGGGCTGGCGTCTGCTCTGAGTCAGAACCCGATGATTGATAGGGCGCTTCTGTCGCGACCGAGGTCGAAGTAGGCGATTCTGTACCGATATACACAACTGGAGCCCATGTCGTGGGCGCAAGCGTTTGTGTCTCTGTAGATGCCGGGGTTTCGTAGGTGTACGGGGTCATTGTATGCGGCGCGACAGTGTCAGGCTCCTCTGTTGGCGCTGTCGAAGGCTGCGTTGCTGTCGGAGGTTGCGTTTCAGTGGCCGAAGGTGTATCAATGTAATACTGCGATGGAGCAAAGGTCGAAGCCTCAGTAGACTGGGGCGTGGGTGTCGCCGTAGGAGTTGGTGCCGGATAAAATGTGTCTGGAACTGTTGTGGTCTTCTCAGTAGCAGTCGGTGTCGGGGTTGGATAAGTTGCCTCCTCAGTAGCGGTCGGCGTCGGATACCAGGGAATGCTTTCGTAAGTTGGACTTGGAGCGCTAGTCACCAAGACTTCAACAGGCTCGGGTGTCGGATATGGCGTTTCCGGGGTAGGCATGATCGCCTCGGTAGCAGTCGGAGCGGGATACCAGGGCTCGTTTTCGTTTGTTGGACTTGGAGAAATTGTGTCCGGAACTTCAGTCGGCTCTGGCGTTGGGTAAGGTGTATCGGGGGCTAGCGTGGCAACCTCTGTAGCAGTCGGAGAGGGATACCAAGTGTCACTTGGACTAGGAGCGATCGTCTCGGGAGTTTCCGTAAGCTCTGGTGTCGGATAAGGGGTATCGGGGGCTATCGTGGCACTCTCTGGCGCAGTCGGCGTGGGGTACCAGCTTGGAGCTGGGGAGGAGGTCTCTGGAGCTTCAGTCGGCATCGGTGGACTTGATGTTGCGGCCGGGATAGTCGATGTTGGCGCTGGGATCGTTGTAGTGGGTGGTAAGGTTTCGCTTAGCGTGTATGTTGGAGCTTCTGTCTTCACTTCGTCCGTGTATGACGCGTCAGTCGGAATGTCAGAAGCCCTTGGAGTCACGACTGGTTCTTCTGGAGGGTATGTCGTTGGCTCTGTCGCAACAGGTTCCGTTGCAACAGGTTCTGGTGCTGGCGAGGAAGTATCCTCTATCGGTACAGACTCGGGATACGAAGTCGGCAACACTACTGGAGGAATCGTCAAGGCTTCTGTAGGTGCTGGAGTTTCCTCGATAGCAGGGGGCTCGGTCGCCTGCTTAATTTGAACAATAGGCTCTATCGGAGCAGACGGCGTGGTAAGAGGTTGGGCTGGGACTGGTTCGGTGGGCGCCTCACTTGGAGCCTCCTCTGTCGACTCCGGGGCTGTGCTGTAGACCGGAATCTCTGATGCGGTCACTGGTATCGCTGTGGCTTGTTCCTGTGCTGGGGCAGCAGTCGGAGTGGGGGCCTTGCAGTTGTACAGCTCGGTCACGGTGGTCTTGGAGAACCACGTTTCGTTGCAATCCACGCTCTCAACATCGAAAGGATCCGAGCTGAGAGTAGAAGATCCGTCGTCGCTGGAAAAATCCCAAGTCGGGCAGCTCGCAGGGTCCAAGTTCTGCTCGGGGGTGGCTGGCCAGTAGTCCGCGCATCTTGTCGAAGGAAACGTACAGCCCCAGGCATTCCTCCCTTCGAGGTGAACGCACTGCGCGTTCTCCTTCGCGACGCAGTTGGTGCCGTCGAAGCTGGCGAGATACGGGAAGCATTCGTCCAGAGCTGCGTCACCGATTCGAGGGCATTCCACACCAAGCGGCTGCTTGCCGCTCCCCGAGCACACCACGCCACGACTCGCTGGGATCTGAAACGTGGCATCTTGGCACACACTCACCGCCGTCGACTCGAGCGCTCCTGTCGGCGAGGCTGAACCACCGAGAGCCAGCAACGAGAGACCACAACTCGCCCGCAACATGCCCCACTGAGTCATGCCGTGCCAAGCGAACGCGTACTCCAAGCGTCACTAGAGTTGTGTAGCAAGTAAAGTAGTGGAGGGGTTTAGAAATCCTCCACTGCAGTTGTGGGGTCACTTGGAAAATGAGATCGAGCAGCGAGAAGTTGGTAGGAACCCGCAGGGCGTTGGTAAGTAATATCAGGAGCTGCTACAATCGCTGTCGAGCGGAAAAATCCAACGTAGAGTAAGACGATAGGCGTTAGCGCGAGTGGCGTTGCGCAGGCGTGCCTTCCTACCACTTCAACTTGAAACGGAAACCTCATATAGCGCGAGTGGCGTTGCGCAGGCGTGCCTTCCTACCACTTCAACTTGAAACGGAAACCTCATAATTTTATACACTCTCAAGGCGCTCTAAAGCAGCGTTTGTGTGAATCTAGAACCTCCAATACATAATAGTGAAACGACGCGGATCGCCGCCTCTGACTATCGTGCATTGTTGACACTGAAGCCGGACGAGTGATGGTACGTTCAGCCAGGCAGCGTGACACCTTCACGTGAATAACGTCGGTCGATAGGAATTTTCCAGTGTGGCGACGAGAGTATTTTCCCCCTAGCAGCCGTGCACGCCACGCTAAGAGGTGCCGATGGGAGGAGAAAAACGAGAAGGTACGCGGATGTTTGCTCATTGCCTCGATTTAAGATCATACGCATTTGGCACCACATTTTTCAGCTATCAGGCACGCAACGTCTTCAATGCGTTGGACTGCCATGAACTGCCCTCAGGACACTTATTCGGATCGCAGCAGCACTCGAAACTGCTGCAGTAAGGCACTGGGGGTTAAGTTGGCTTGTTCTAGCGTGAGCGAATACAAGCGAGTGGGGGGTCTTCTGAACTGTTCATTGTTACTGCACTTAATCCACCAATGGTTCGCGCTATGGTGACACCGGGGCTGGATCAGGACGCGTGCTTTCATCACCACGCACCTCGACCCAGTGATTCCAATTCTCGCTCCTTTTCGCTTTCTTGGTTGGTCACTAACACCGTAATTTACACGAAACCGCCGATCGGGCCGCCAAAACTCTGCAGGCGGTCCTTCCGCCGCGCGTTCTGCTCCTGCTGATACTTCTCCACGACACAAGACACGCTGCGCTTGGGCTCACGTCGCTTGGATCTGCGCTTCTCTCTCAGTCGAGACAGGGCCTCTTCATCATCCGATTCGGACGACGACGCCTCCTCGATCACGCGTTGCGACCGGGAGCCCGGATTTTCACGTCGATTCCAGCCCTGCTCGTTGATCTGTCGCCGCAGACGAAGCATCTGCTCGCGCCCGGCCGTCCCGTTGGCGATCATCTCCTGCAGCATCGATTCCTCGTCGTTCGAGAAAGTCTGCTTAGCCGTCATGTAACCACCGCCGCCAACTTCTTCGTACTCGTACTCGGTGTCCGAGTCATCGGAATCGGAAGTTTGGTCGGCAGCACTGCTGTGTCCGTTGTCGTGGCTGATGCTGTTGCTGCTGCCCATCGACTGGAACGAGTCCCACTTCAGCTGCACATACCTGTCGAGCGCAGGAGGGAAGGCCAACTCGTCGTGATCGGTCTGGAACAAATCGCCGAAGTTGCTCGGCAGATCCGTGAAAGTATCTTCAAGCTCCTGCAGGAAGCGCTGGCTATCAATGACGAGCCGGTGCTGCGCATTCACACGATAGCAGCCGGGAGCCTTCATCACAGCCTTGTTGATAAATCGGTCCACGTACCGCAGGATCATGATGGCGCTGTACTCGGAGATGTACTTCTCCAACTCCCGCTGAGCGTTGATCGAGATGGCCTGAGCGTTCAGGGCCGAGCTGACACGGGACATGCGTTCGGAGTCGGTCATCTGGATGTTCTTGGCCGACTTTGCCTTCCTCTTGATACGCGAAGCCTTCTTCTCCTTGGTGCGCGTGGAGCTTTTCTCCTTCTTTTCCTTCTTTTCAGTGGTGCTGGACTTGTGGGACGACTTGGACCTGTCGCTGGAGTGACTATCCCGCCGCGGACTCGTCTTCTTCGTCTTGTACTGAGCCAGGGAGGACAAATCAACCAGCTTCACTTCATCTCCAGAAGCTGTGGACGACGTCGACGACGGCACAGATGGCGACGCAACATGTTTCTCCTTCTCGGGCTCGGACTCGTCATGCGACGACGACGCCACAGAGCTGAGCGCCGACGTGGACGTGGCCGCACGCGCCGTGCGGTTCTTCATGATGGCTGCGTGTCCGTCGGGCGTGGAATAATGCCTCTGCATTCGATGCTCGTTCTCCAGCGCCGACGTGCTCTTCTGCTTCTGCAGGAACTGGTCGCGCAGCGATTCCTCCGCCACGGAGGCGCTGTGCTGCTTCTGCAAGAACTGCTGCCTCAGCGAGCTGGCCTCGGCGCGCGATCTCTCGGAGGCCGCCATCAAGTCGTTCATCCTCACGGTCTTGGACGAATTGTTGCCGGCACTGGACGCCGCGACGGAGCTGTCAAGGGCGGGGTCCGCGGCCTCGCTCTTCTTCCTTTGCTGCTGCTGCTGCTTGTGCTGCTCGTGCCGCATCTTCTCCACCTGCTGCTCCCTGCGCTGGTGCTGCTGCATCTTGTCGTTCTCCCGCATGGCCTCCTTGCTGCTCTGCTGCTGCTGCTGCTTGCGCTCGCTGGCGTTGGAGCTCCTCATGGCGAGGATCTTGCTCTCGCGGATGAGCCGCTTGGGCGAGCTCTCCCTCTGCTCGTTGGCGCCGGGGAACGCGCCGTCCGACGCGGAGCCCAGGAGGTCTCCGGAGTGCGGCGGCACGTCCGTCTTGATGGTCACGGGCTTGAGGAAGTCGCGCAGCAGGTAGAACACGCTGACGCTGGCCTGCGTGCGGTCCTGCAGCGCCGCGTACGCCGCCTGCTGGTGCGAGGGCAGCGCCTGCACGTACTGGTCGTAGCGCGCCTTCTGCGCCTTGCGGTACGTGTGCGTGAGGAAGAGCAGCTTGATGAGGAAGCGGTGCAGCTCCACGGCGCGCTCCTTGACCACGTGGTCCTTGCGGCTGCCGAAGAGCCGCTTGGCCGGGAACGGCAGCTCCTGCAGCTCGCGCGCGAAGTCCCGCGAGCACGCGTCGTCCAGGATGTGCGCGCGCGCGTCCTTCATGACGCGCTGCACGTCGTCGCGCAGCTTGCGGAAGTCCGAGTACGTGCGGCGCACCTCCCACTCGTCGGCGTCCTGCTGCACCTTGACCACGTACAGCACCTGGCTGCCGCCCGTGAACTCGACGTGGCCGATGGCGACCACGAGGCGGCTCATGGCGGGCGGGCGGGGGGTATCGGTACTAGTAAGCACACTTGGGCAATGAATGGGTCGGTCGGCCTGTTGACTCTTGCGCAGTGTTGCGAAGTGCAGTTTGGCTCGAAGCCTTGATTAGCACGTCGCTTCTCTATGTGGAGGCCAACGGTCGGCCTGTTGACTCTTCCGGTGCAGCGCAGTGTGTTGCGAAGTGCAGTTTGGCTCGAAGCCTTGATTAGCACGTCGCTTCTCTATGTGGAGGCCAGCCGGTGCGCGAGAATTTATAGCGGATGGCGGATGGGAGGTGCATGCGGTTACAGAGGGGACTGCATACAGCAGGATAGTCGGTTGGGGTGTTATGGGCGGTATGCGGTTTCGAAGGTCGGTTTGGGAGAGTCAGTTGCCGCACGAACACTGGGCCGCATAGCTGTTCAACGAGCCCCTATTATAGTCGTCGCCACTACAGCAGAAATAGGCCACGGCGGCGCGTGTGCGGCCTGAATTGGGACTCCGCTGCCTTTCCCGGCGCGCACAGCACGACGATCGAGATGACGGCGGATACCGGATGCCTAGGTGGACCGACAGTAGTCGAGTCGAGTCGAGCTGCAGCTCAAACAATTGCTGCGCAATTGTTGCAAGCAAGCAACGGACTGCAACCAAACACCAGCTGCAGCTCAAACAATTGCTGCGCAATTGTTGCAAGCAAGCAACGGACTGCAACCAAACACCAAACACGGACGACATGCAAGCTGCCTGTATACTGTAGATGATATACTCACGGTTTCGAGAGAGAGAGGTGGCAAGCGTTTCGATGCTTGCGTCTTTGCCGCGCCGAAAAGAGCAGATCCCTGGCCAGCGGCGAGAATTTTTAGGTCTCTTTTCCGATGTGCCCCACTGAGATGGTGCCGAGTTTTGGGGTCGATAGGCGCGTAGCAAGCATGCCCGGCCTTTATTAGACACCTTCTGGACGCGCAGCCATTTTCGTTGACGGGCTGATCCGCTCCAGGTGGACGCGCCGCGAGTGCGCGGAAGGCGCCGCCGGCCTGACATCGACAGCCATGTGCGCTCGGCGAAATCGCATGCACGGAGCTGCAGCTGGCCGCTGTCGTGTGGCTGGCGATCGTCTCAACCATAGATACACGTTGAAGTCGGTCGGTCGTCTCCCAAGCACTCTGATCTTCTCGTGCGTCATGGCCTTTAACGCGGCATTTCTTTTCGCGAATGGGTATTGTCGCCAGTGCTGCTTGGTTTTGATCTGGAGAGCTTCCTCGTTCGCGCAGGTTGAAGTGTCATGCCAGACTCTGCCATGGAAAAACCCGGCCAAGGGCGTGAGAGGGAAGGAAGGATGAAGCAGCACCTGAATCGGCCCATTGATTGCCACTGCGCGTCACCACCGCGACAGATATTAATTCAATCCTTCAGCAGTGCGATCGATCTCTACAGAAAAACATTGTACACATATTTAGAGAAGCATTACGAGCATACTCGTCACACACGTAACTTTCTTCGGCCTTCGTCTTTCGTGGAGCCCAAAAAGGTCCGCCGCCTCGGCGTCTGTAACTTCCCGTCCAGTCCATTACATAGGAAATCCGTCCGTCATGGCGTCCCGGGAGCTGGAGCGCGCGCACCCGGACGTGGCGCTGCCTGCGGCGGTGCACCGGGTCGCGTCGGACGTGTCTGCGTCCTCGCGGCTGCTGGTCAACGCTGCCTGCGGCGGTGCACCGGGTCGCGTCGGACGTGTCTGCGTCCTCGCGGCTGCTGGTCATCGGCGACGTGCACGGCTGCTTCGACGAGCTGCTGACGCTGCTGGCCGCGTGCCATTTCGCGCCGTCCGCCGGCGACCGGCTGGTGTTCGTGGGGGACCTGGTCAACAAAGGCCCCAAGTCGCTGGACGTCGTGCGCTTCGTGCGCGACTCGGGCGCGCTCTGCGTGCGCGGCAACCACGACGACGCCGCCCTGAGCGCCTACTACAGCTGGGTGCAGGGCGGCCGCCAGCCCGAGCGCCTACTACAGGTGGGTGCAGGGCGGCCGCCAGCCCGCCTCAGCCAAGTATCCGTACGTGGAGCAGTTCGAGCCCGAGGACGTGGCGTTCCTCGAGCAGCTGCCCTTCTCGCTGTCGCTGCCCCACCACGGCAACATCATAGTGGTGCACGCCGGACTGGTGGAGGGGGTGGAGCTGCAGGACCAGAGGCCATTTGACATGTACAAGATGCGCTTCGTGCAGCGTGAGAGGGCGGGCGACGAGGGTTCGCAGTGGAAGGCGCTGGAGAAGGAGAAGTTCAAGAGTGAGAGCGGCGGTGAGCCCAAGATGTGGGCCAAGGTGTGGAGCGGGCCTAGGCACGTGTACTTTGGGCATGCGGCGAGTGCGGGATTGCAGGTGGGTAGTAGTTGGGGGGGGGGGGTATAGTTGAAGTTGAAGTGCTTTCCTCTGACTTTTTATATTTTTTTTAGCAAGAGGGTTTTGCGACCGGCTTGGATACAGGTTGCTGCTATGGACGGAGGCTCACGGCGTGCATTATCCCGGTGAGACGTGTTGTGTTGTTCGGTTCGACCGGGTGGTTTGGATTAATGCTGTGGTATGTGCTTTGGTGACCAGTCGAACACACTGGTGCACGTGAATGCGAAGGAGCAGTATGAAGTACCGAGCGGCGACAAAAACTAGCTGCGATGCAGAATTGTATTGCAAGTAGCATTCTACTCATTCTGCTGATCGGGAACAACATCAAAATTCTCGAAAAGTTTAGCGGTGCTTACCCGCGCCGCTGTGCGTTTTATCATTGCGTGTTGCGAACGACTCCATTCTCCGAGATGACGAACTTGCCGACATACAGGTCGACCACCGCGATTTGCATACTTTCCTGGGCAAACTGAACCCCCTTTCTGAGGGCTACGTCTCCAATTGCTCCAAGCACACGCTTCAAGTCGTCGATACTTGTGGCGCCGTACAAGACACGCCTGTCAAAGCACACGACACCATCGAGTTCTGGCACAGCGTCGACGGCAGCTTCGAAGCGAGAGAACTGGCGAGGAGTGATGGCCGGAGTTGCAGTAAACTCCAAGTACATGGGCAGCCCAACGAATTTGTCAAGTGCTGCCTGTACCTTAAACCGGTCCGCGATGTTACTCAAGTACCATTCCAACGCGCAAAATGTGTCGGGGCTTGACGTTTTCCCCAATCCCATGGCGTCACGTGCTAGAGAGTACGTTTGAACCAGCTCTCGGTAGCCCCCAGGCTCGCGCTTGTCAAACGGCGTCTTCACTAAACGCTTCTCCAGCACGTCCAAAATCTCGCAAGCCTGTGGCTTCCTACCGACGGAGACGCTCAGCTGCGCAGTTCCCACCACAAACCTGGTAAACGCCAGCGTCGTATCACAGAGGTTCTGCACAGGAGCGAGTGCTGGAACCGCAATGGCAGCGTGGTTAACCCGATACAGCTTCTGCATCATGTGGATCACTTGTGTAGCTTCAGAAGCAATAATACTGCGAATACGACGATCCGTCGAATTGAGCCTGCTGGGGTGCGAAGATGCCTCAACCGAGCTCTCAAGCTTCTCAATCAGCTTGCATGCGCGCTGCACGTCGTCGGATTTGTCAGCTGCAGAGATACTTGGGTCTCGCAGTCGAGCGAATGAAGCTGCCGTATTCTCGAGCGAGTTCTCCAACAATGAAAAGCGTTCGGGATCTCCATTCGGCTCGTCCGACCCATCGGCCACGAGCAGATCTGTCAGTAAGTTTGTTGCCTTATCAGCAACGTCGCTCACTGCCTCTGTGGTAGACACAACAGAAGCGGGTGAGTTTCCCGTCTTACCCTTTTTGCCCTTCTTTTTCTTCTTGTTGTGTTTCTTCTTCTTCTTTGACGCCGCCGTGATGTTTGCACTGGCAGCTTCCAGCGCTTGCTGACGTTCTATTCTTCTTCTTTGACGCCGCCGTGATGTTTGCACTGGCAGCTTCCAGCGCTTGCTGACGTTCTTCATCGCGCTGGGCAGAGACTGACTGACGTAATTGCTCTGCACGGAGATTGCTCTGATGACGAAACATCGCATCACGATTCCTCGCGCCCTCACAAACTGCCTGACTCCTCTCAATTTCAACAATCGATGCCGCGATCTTGCACCTCCACGCTCGGTCGTTCGTCACGTCGCACACACGCTTTCCGTTGCCGTCTTTGATGCGAATATCAGCTCCGAACGCAACCAGCATATTATAAAGGCTGCGATGCCCGTGCTTGACAGCCAAGTGCGCCAGCGTCTCCTTCGTGTGAAACGTGGGTGTGTTCAAGTCGACCATGTTGTCTGCTTCGAGAATGATCCGAACAATGTCCTTGTGGCCCGCGATTGCGGCACTGTGAACCGCCATGGTGTTCGGTAAGGTCTCCAATCGAAAAGGAAAGTCCCGTAGCTGCGGTCTATTCCGGCAGTGCAATGGCTGAATCGTGAGTGCTCCTAGTTGGATCATCCACTCCACCAGATCGACATCATGGGCAGGACCAGCGGCCGCTTGGTGGAATAGATTGGATCATCCACTCCACCAGATCGACATCATGGGCAGGACCAGCGGCCGCTTGGTGGAATAGCGAGCCAAGTTTATCCAGCATCGAGTTCGATATCGTGTTCACGTCATGCCCTTCGACGGGTTCCTTGCAAAGAGAACTCATGGACAGGAGACTCGGGTCCTTCTTAAGCTCGGACTTGAGCTGATACAGATCCCACACTGAAAGTGGTCCATCACTATTTTCCAGCAACCGCATGAGACCAGAAAACAAGTCTTCGCGCTCTTGGCCCTCGGTCGTCCTCATAGATGACGCCGAGCCATATTCTTGGTTGATAAAATCAGGTTTGGACGGGAACGTGAAGTATTTCAGCTCACACACAAGAGGTGGGATCGCAAACTTGGCTTTGATCACAGCAGCAGCCTTCCTGCACAGCATCTTGACACCCTCGCCACCCAAAATGTCCAACTGCACCACACGATACTCAGTCGGTATCATATTCATATCAAGTGACCCATCTGACTGCAAGCAATCCAACCACACGATACTCAGTCGGTATCATATTCATATCAAGTGACCCATCTGACTGCAAGCAATCCAGAAGTGGCATCAGAGGCACCATCACTGACTTTTCCAACGCGCTGTTAACGCGATAATGATCCGACTCGCCACGAGTTGGGCGAGCAATATAATCATCGTGAAATCGTCGCTGGCTTAGCGCGTCACACATGGCCGAAAATACGTCTGTGAGATCGTCATTCAGCGTCAGAATGTCACGTGACAGCACGCGCGTCTGGAACAACTCCTTCGAGCAAATGTCAGCGGCGACATCCAACATAGCCTTCGATGAAGCACCTCCCAGCACTGATTTGTCATTCTCAGCAAGTAGCCGATAGATCTTGGACAAATCCTGGAAATGAAGTGCCTTTCGCACTTTAATCCCAGCTTTCCCAGCAGGTGGCGCTACACCGCGGTACATATTATTGACTGCAGTAGCAGTCATGTGAGAGCTCAGCAGATATGCGCGGTTGTACGAACCGTGCACTGCTGCGGCTCGTGACGGGGTGAAGATCATTTCGTCGTATACATCCAGCACGTCGTCAAAGAACGGGATGTGCTGGAGGAACCCCTGCTCCACAAGCGCATGGTAGAGGTGGCCAAACGCTCGAAACCTCGATGTCACCATCAAAATCTCGCTTGCCATGTGCAAGTAGTGGAAATCGTAGGTCAACATCAGGAAACCCGCCATCAAAGGGTTCGCGCGTGCCAAGTTGTGAATCCGGCTCGTCATTTTAATCTCATCAGCGCATTGCTTAAGGCCGTTGTGAATCTCTCTGTCAGCAGTAAACACCGCGCCCTTCGCCACAGTGGCCTCCATGTTTTTCATCAGACCGTTGGTGTGCTTGAACGTAAGACTCACATTGCGAGTGAGACCGGATTGTCCTTGCAGCGCCGCCACTGATTTCAGCCAGCAGATACACGCGAACACAACAGGAACCGTCACCTGGTGCGAAGTAAAGTATTCGTCCATCAGTGCCAAGAACGAGGTCGTCAAGTTCGAGTCGTCAAACGCCGTTCCAGCAGCCGTTTTCGTCTCGAGGATCGCGTTGAACAGCAGCGGCAGTTGCTGCAGCAAGAACACCACCATGTTGGTATGGTCTGGAAGAACGTACTGCGGCGTTCGGTCTTCACCATAGGTTTCGCCAAAGAAACCATCGCGTGGGATAAGTTTCATCCCCGCTTGTGTCGGAATAACAGACGTGAAGCTTGCCAGCGTGCTCCCCACACTGAAGAAATCAACGATCAGCATGCCCGGGACGAACGTGTACGTCTCGTTATTCTGGAATTTGGTCCAGAAGTCCGAGACAGCCTTCCCCATCTTCTTCATGTAATCCTTCGACGACGTCTCGTTATTCTGGAATTTGGTCCAGAAGTCCGAGACAGCCTTCCCCATCTTCTTCATGTAATCCTTCGACGTGTTCTGCATCACAATATTGATCACGTCCTCCGCGGTCTTCAGCATGGGATATCTCAGCTGCAGCCTCGCCGTCAGTGCCGTAGCCGTGTCCATGGCCAGCTTCACCACCACCGTCGCCTCCACCATAGTGCGCTGCTGCTTCTTGACCTGGTCATAGACATTGAACACGCCCTCCACCAGCTCCTCCAGCTCCAGGAAGAAGTAGACCACCTCCAGCCTCAGGTCCTCGGCGAAGGCCTCATTGAACAGCCGCTCCCTGTCCACCTTGGCCCCACTAGGAGCATCAGGCTCAGCCACGAACAGCTCCTCGTCCGGGAAGTAGTCTTCGTCCACCTGCAAGACTTGGTAGTAGTTCTCGAACCTCTTGCTCTCGCTCGTTGCCTCCTCGTCCTGCTGCTGCTGAGTCTGTAGGACGTTCTGTAGCGCCCCATGCCATTCTCTCAGTAGTTGCAGGAAGTGCTGGTGGCCGCGGTCTCCGCCGTCCGCGAAGTAGGAGGCGACGTGTTGGCGGAACGTGATGGCGCACTGGCAGGCAGCGAGCGCCTTGGGCAGCTCCTGCAGCAGCTTGGGCGTGAGGGACGTGGGCTCCGCTGCGATCTCCCGCACCACGTCACTGAGCGCTGGGAGATGGACCTGCTGGCCCGCGTGCTGGCCACGCCCACGTGCACGCAGCAGCCAGTCCAGGAAGAAGGCCGTGGCGCGCTTGTAGCGCGCGTACTTGCTCGTTGGGAAGGCCGGCATGTTGCCTTTTGATGGGGTGGGATCTGATTCCAAAGATGAACATGTACAGTACAGCGGTGTGGTGGACGTAAACTTTCAATCAAATGTACTCAAAGAAGTGCAGTTGAAGTGGGATTTTACCTCAAGATCGACCGACTCCTCACGCAGCAGCATCCCGGACGACTCCAGCCTCCGAGAACACGAACTGCCCCACTTTCATGCCCGGCAGGCCGATCTTGGATCCCTCGATTGTCAAGGGCATTTCCTCTCGCTGGACGAGCTCGAGAAACGGCTCAAGGGTGGCCAGTAACTCGTCGTAGGCTGTGGCCGAAAGAATGAAGCGATTGCCAAAGCACGCCACACCATCCAGGTCGGGGACAGCGCTCACCGCGGCTTTGAATCGGCGGATCAGTTGGTCGCTCACGCCTGGGGCGACTGCAAACTCGGAAAACAGCGACCGCCCTGCCAACTTGTCGAGAGCCACCAGCGCCTCGTAGTTGGCCACAGTGTTGGTCAAGTACCATTCCAACGCGCGAAACGTGTCGGAGCTTGACGTCTTGCCCAATCCCATCGCGTCACGTGCTGAGTACGTCTGAACCACCTCTCGGTATTCACCAGGGACTTGCTTGTCAAACGGCGTCTTCACCAAACGTTTCTCCAACACGAAAATCTTGCGAGCCTGCGCCCTTGCTGGACACTTCGCTGCGCCGCGCCCACCACAAACCTGAACTCCACCGAGGTGTCAGGTGCGCTCTCTACCGTAGCTAAAACTATGCTGTTATTATCTGTTATATCAATCCTGTATGATCTTTCAACTCGCTCACTTTCCATTTCCGCACGCAGACGCAAGAATACAAGACTTCCTTGTGCTCACACCGCACTAAAGACCAG
>JAIKVH010000450.1:0-14610 GCA_024679275.1 Phytophthora niederhauseri
GTTCGGGATGAAGACCCAGATGTCCGTGATCATGACCGAGTACACGATCCAGACCGCGCCGTTCGTGAAGTTGGCCAGTGACAGCGTGAAGGGCATGCTCGCAGTGGACTTAGCCCGCACCACGAGGCGGATCGTGGCCAGCGGAGACCCACATAGCGCCACGGACGTGACGATCGAGATGGCTCCGAACGCTGTGCCCACGGAGTCGTCGGACTGGCCGGTCAGGCCGTAGACACCGAGCGCGCCGTACGCGCACACCAGGATGATAAACAGCAGCGCCCAGAGCAGAATCCTGTGCACCAAGCGGCGGTCGTCTGTGTAGTAGTAGAAGACGAGCGTGAAGCCCGAGCACGTGATCAGTCCGAGCACCGCCGTGGCCAGCAAAGGGAAAATGTCGTCCGAGAGGTAGCCGTACCAGACCAGCACCACGCAGTTGGTGAAGAGCGTCACGACCGGGAGGATCTGCACCTCGCCCACCTTCTTGGCCGTGTAGATGCGTCGGAAGTCCGGCAAGGGCGAGAACCGCACGAAGGCGGCCGTGACGATCGACAGCACTTGGAAGACGCTCTGAACGGCGCTCATGGCGAGGTGGTCTCTACTGTCTTGGATCGCTTGTGCTCGACGAAGCTCAAACGATAATGGCCCCAGTTCCAGCTCTCGAATCGAGCGGAGCGGTGCGCGGCCATGCCCAAACTTCAGCAAACCGATCCATTACCACCTCCGAGCAATCCTCGGCGACGGTGGCGCGCAATCCTCTCGCCACGTCACAGCAACTTCAACGTCGGTTTGAACGGAAGCAAGCAGTCTGTGGTGGAGAACTACGTGCTTGACTTTATTACAGAACGTCGGTTTGAACGGAAGCAAGCAGTCTGTGGTGGAGAACTACGTGCTTGACTTTATTACAGTTAATCGGGGGGGTATTTAATAGCCTAAAAGCTTAGTGGCGGCTGACGGGGGACAATTGGAGCGTCATGGGGGACTTTATCGCGACAAAGTCGATGCTGTCTTTGTGGTCAAGGCTGCTCTTCCAGCGTCATGGGGGACTTTATCGCGACAAAGTCGATGCTGTCTTTGTGGTCAAGGCTGCTCTTCCGCGCGAGGCGCTCTCCTTCCTGCGTGTTGGTGGTGATGACAACAGAAATCGAGGCCTGGTGCTCGTAGTCGGTGGTCACAGCTCCGGTGTGGTCGATCATGACGGACTCGAGCTGCGTCTCGGTCGTCTTTGACGTGGGGTAGATGGCGTAGAGGATCAGCTGGATCGTCGTGAGCACGCAGCCGAAGGCGTTGGGCAGCAGCACCCAGACGTCCACGACGATGATGGCGTAGACGACCCAGCACACGCTGTTGAAGAAGTTGGCCAGGCACAGCGTGAAGGGCATCGAGGCCGTGGATTTGGTGCGGATGACACGTCGAATGGTGGCGAGTGGAGACCCGTACAACCCGATGGAGGTGCCGATGGAGATGGCGCCCATAGCCGTCGCCATCGACGATTTCGACTGCCCCGTGACGCCAGCAACGCCGATGGCGCCGTAGAAGCACACGAGCACTATCACCGCCAAGGCTGCAGCGCAGATCCGGTGTACCGAGCGCTTGTCGTCCGTGTAGCGGTAGAAGACCGCGATGAAGCCTCCGCACGTGACGAGCCCCATAACCGCCGTGACGAAGAGCGGGAAGATGTCCTCGGACAGGTAGCCGTACCAGACCAGCACGACGCAGTTGGTGAAGAGCATGACAACGGGCAGGATCTGCACCTCGCCCGTGCTTTTGGCTCTGTATACGCGCTGGAAGTCGGGCCATGGCGCGACCCGCACGAAGATGGACGAGATGACCGTCAGCACTTGGAACGTGGCCTCTAGCGCGCCCATGGCTGTCAGATATTGATGCAGATACTGTGGGGTTGGATTGAAGACTGCAAGATGGATAATGACCGGTGTACGTACGATTGCCAGGCCGCAGTGGTCAGACAGCGCTCCGTCCAATCGACGACTGCAACGGCACCGCGCGCAATCAGCGACTTAACTGGCGCGCCATCAGCGTCTCCAAAGTCGCTTCGGACGCGGTTATTAACCAATCAACGACTTAACTGGCGCGCCATCAGCGTCTCCAAAGTCGCTTCGGACGCGGTTATTAACCAATCATAGAGCGATAATTCCCCATTCCTAACCGCACAATGGTGATGCACCTTCAGAGCAATCACTAAAACACGGTTCGACGTTCTGAAGGTTAACACGCTGGCAGTGACGCGCAAGTTCTTCTGGCCATACAAAGTTGTATGTTCGGTGTTGTCTTTGCCGGTGTGTGTGTGGCAGCACCTACATTGCCTGCTTGCTTCCTGGCTACACACGCGCCGCTGCCAGTGGCTCGATAACTACGAAGCCTTGCGTGCTGTTCTTCAGAGCGAGTTCGCCCTCAAACCCCGGACCCACAGCGTACCGGACAGCGAGGCTCTGCTAGCTTTATAGTGCGAGTTGGATGGACGTGAGGACGCCTTTGACGGTTGGGATCAGCAAAAAAAATTCTAAGTTATACGATGGTAGCGTACGCGAGCGAGCACACGCTGTTAAAGAAGTTCGGGAGGCGCATTGAAGGGCCTGGAGCTGACGATCTTGTTGCCACCTCCGTTCAGATCGTGGCTGTGCCGAGCCGTTTCTGGCGAGCAATCACTCGATCAGTGGCGCGCAATCGGGTTTCATGTCTCACATAGATCATGCATGACGTGGCATTTCGCTGGTCGCAACATCTTCAGGTGACTTGGCTCAGCCAAGTTGGCTGGCAAATTGCCAGTGGCAATCACAAGAAACCTGCTCGCTCACAATGAGCTCTGCTCGCGCTTTCGTAAAAAAAATACTGTACAGACAAGCATTTCACTGGGTGTAGCACTACTGTCATTTCGGCTGAGCCACAGTTAAATGTACTGAACGTGAACCCTCGCATTTTGCTTCTTCTGAACTTGCTCCGGGACTGCGACGCTCCTCATCCTCTTTGTCATTAACGCACTGAGTTCAGATCGATCCGAGATGCATTTTGCATCACCAAAGAACGAGTAGGGGGATCCAAGCCGCCGAAAGGCCTGGAGCTCGCCGCCACTTCATAATTCATCTTCGAGAGTGCAACCCGCCGAAGAACCTTCGTTTGGCGCCACGAGCGCCACGATACGACTGTCATCTTCGCCAGGGTTTTAACTGTTGATGTGAGTATCGCTCATGCCCGACCGCTGGAGCCAGAATCGCAATGCCGATCATGCCCTGTATTTCTTTCTACTCAACACCAACACCTGCGCGCTGCTGTACGACACGTACGTCATCGACATGTTGCCGCGGTTTGCCATAATCGTTGTGTGCGCCCCGGTGACGATATATAGCGCTCAAGCAATTACTGGAGCCGTGGAGCAATCAGGATCGTCGACGGTTAGTATTAGTACAATACAGTTGGCTTTACACAATATGTACCCCCAATGATAACCACAGCGTTCATTCTGGAGCCGAATATCGCGGGGTTAAACGTTGGACTCCGTCCAGTTGACCATCACGTTCACTTAGCAAAGCGAGGGCTCGAAGGGGATTCAGATTGTGCAATTGAGGAGCTACGTGAAGAGTCTGCAGTGTGCATTTTGGTATTTTCTCGTGTTGGAGATGAAGGCGGGCAATTAGTAAGTTGAGTTGTGCGAATAGTTTCAAGAGTTGCGATTCGCTCTTTTAGTCGTGAAGATGACATATCGCGAAGAGATGTGCAGTGGTAAGTACTTCGACGTGGTGGGTTTTATGGATATCAAAGTAGCAGCAGTTGAATAAAATGCCAGTAAGTGAGCCTTATCGATCTTGTTAGCCTCGATCGCAATATCATTTGCATTATTTCAAATAAAAAATGAGAAACGACAAGATCTTCGATCTTCGTTTTGGCGGGCAGTCAGAGACTTCGAGTGCAGGTAACGTCAACATGTGAAACTAGAAACGCTTGGCTCCAAAGGCAATACGATTTTCCGCTCCCTTCTGTCCCCAACTGTGCCCTTCCTGAAGTGCGAAAGTTTCGGCGATCGTTGATCGTTAATCTCCTTTTTTTGGTTGACAACGGACGGTCGACTCGAGCGAACATCGAGTCATATCCAAACTCGCCTTCAAGTCCACAAGCATCGCTTCCAGACCAAACCATACCCCAGCAGGATGAGTGCCCACGCACTTGCCATCGACGTTTTCAAGTGGCTGACGCTCGGCACGACGCTGATGCTTCGAGTTTCGCTGCTTCCAGACTTCCGACGAATGCACAAGAACCACAGCACAGGCGACATGTCAGTGATGCCGTGTCTCCTGCTCTTCACGAACTGCTACGCCGTCATGTTCTACGCTATCGCTATCGACAACGTTCTGCCGCTGTTCGCAGTGTCCATACTGGGGATCGTCACGGGGGTCTTCTTCAACTACTTCTTCTACCGCTGGGCAGTGGACAAACGCGGCGTCGTTAACGCCTTCATCGGATCTCTCATTGTGTGTGTTCTCGTGACAATATACAGTGTGCTCGCGCTAACGGGATACACGGGGCAATCGGACGCGTCCATCAGCACCACGTTGGGCTTCATTACCATCGGAACGACTCTCGGGCTCTACGTGTCGCCAATGGCTACGATTGCGCGGGTGCTCAAGACCAAAACTGCATCGTCCATGCCCTTCACGATGGGGGTCGTGAATGTCTTTAACAGCTTCTGCTGGGGGGCCTACGCCGCTCTGATTGACAACTGGTTCATTCTCGGACCAAACATCGCGGGGTTTATACTGGGCTGCACACAGTTGGTGCTGACGTACGTGTATCGATGTAAGAGCCCCGAATCGATGGAAGAGGTAGGGGGTGGGGGCAAGGTTTCTGTTGTAGTCCTATCGCCCGATCAGGAGAAAAAGATTTTCTCTTCGGCCAGCGAGAAGAGCCCAAGCTTCGTCGCACTGAGCTCCCCAGTCCACGATGAGCTTCATATTCAGCCAGAGGTAGTTGTACGAGGTAGTGGAGTGGATAAAACTGACGAATAAATGGGAAGTCACTGGAAGGACGGAAGGGTGACATTTTGAAAAATTGTCTATCAACTTGGATTAATTCGGTCACTTTGTCGAATTCAGAAGGCACGATCAAATTTTCGGGCAGAATGAATAGCAAATCGCTGGCTCTAAAGCTGAAATCTTCATTGGAATCGATCGAACTTGGTGTTTAGCTAGAAGTGTTGTTGCCAAGCAGACAAAAATGTGTCTATTTTGCTTTCGTTAGAAACAAATATGTACGAAATGAGGAGGACTTCGTACATTTCTGGATACCTAAAAAAAATCAATCAACGAATCGAGATTGTTGGTACTTCTACGGATACATCGCAATACAATGTCAAACAGGAGCCAGCTCCGCCTATATACAGAGTTTAAGTCGGCGCAAGTTTTCAAATGTGCGTGGGAGTTTTGGTTCGCGCTGTGACATCGTTATCGTCATATGCTTGATGATGTTTTATCACCATGATTCATCATACAACAAGTTGACGCGATCAAATGCATGCGTTGACAATGTCACCATCAACTTTAGCCGACGGTCTCGCTCGTAACAGCAAGGGTTTAACAATGCCAAACAGGAGTCAGCTCCGCCTATATACATAGTTTAAGTCGGCGCAAGTTGTCAAATGTGCGTGGGAGTTTTGGTTCGCGCTGTGACATCGTTATCGTCATCTGCTTGATGATGTTTTATCACCATGATTCATCATACAACAAGTTGACGCGATCAAAAGCATGCGTTGACAATGTCACCATCAACTTTAGCCGACGGTCTCGCTCGTAACAGCAAGGGTTTAGCATGCGTTGACAATGTCACCATCAACTTTAGCCGACGGTCTCGCTCGTAACAGCAAGGGTTTTACCTTAGCACTGGGGTAATTGAACTTGCCTGCACTACGTTGGCACCAGCAGAATGACAGGGGGAAAATGTGCTCAAATCTAACTGTGCAGGCGCACTTACAGTCGCATCCCATGTCACTTCCTACAAGTGTCTTGGGGTGAATTTCTCCTCCAACACCGACGATACCACCGGTGAACGTTCTTAGCTCTGAACTCAGGTTCAACGTAGGCCGTGCATCACCTCAACTTCGAGACAGGTCGTTCTCCGTCGCCTCAGATCTGAATTTCCCTCCCAAGCCCACACACAGCCCACACACATTGTCGCCATGAGTAGCCATGGCCCCGTTCTCGTCGTTGTCAAGGTGTTCACGATCATCACAACCGTCCTGATGCGCTTCTCGCTGGTGCCGGACTTCGTGCGGATGGGGAAGCAGAAAAGCACTGGAGATATGTCGGTCATGCCGAGTGTCTTGCTCTTCACGAACTGCTACGCGCTGGCGTTCTACTCCTACGTGATCGACGACATCGTGCCGCTGTTCGTTACATCCGTGCTTGGTGTCGTCGTGGGGGGGGTTCTCGCTGTGTTATTCTACTGCTGGACCAGCCACAAGCGCGCGGTAGTGCAGGTCTTCGTCGTCGCCTCCTGCGTCTGTCTATCCATCACAGCCTCGCGTTGTCTGGAGTGACTCAGCAGTCTCACTCGTCGATCAGCACAACGCTGGGCTTCATCACAATCGGAACGACAATCGGACTGTACGCGTCTCCAATGGCCACGATCGTGCGGGTGATCCGGACCAAGACGGCGTCGTCAATGCCCTTCACCATGGGCGTCGTGAACGTGCTGAACAGCGTCGGCTGGATCCTGTATTCATCTTTGGTCGGCAACATGTTCATCCTGGCGCCAAACATTGGCGGGATTGTGCTGGGCTCGACGCAAATGGTTCTCACGTACTATTACTCGGAGAAAACGCACCGGAACGAGGGAGATGAATCCGGGTCGGTCGAAGATCTGCTGCGTGGATCAGCTGGGATTTCAGTTGAAGTCTCGTCGACTAGCCAGGAGAAAAGCTGCTTGGCGTCAGGGAGCTTCAAAGGCCAGAGTTTCGTCGAGCTACACTCACCAGAATGTAGGAAAAGTATCGTTTGAACAAGTTGAAGAGTGCAGCATCGGGGGGGGGGAGATTGTCACGTTTTCCATGCTTGAAAAAGAGAAGAGGCATTGATTGAACTTCCTTAGCTTGTATTTTGCTTTGGTGCTGTTCGCAGCAACATGTTCGAACCTCATCAGCTTTCCGGTGCAACTTCATGATCGGTGTGCGTAGATTGGTTGGCTGGGAGGGCGTTCATCGCGCCTCTACAAGCTCACGACGAGCCGTCTCGGGTCATCGCCGGATCGTGTATGCATCGTGGTCATCAGCCTCGATCGAGACCCTCCACATGAAGACCACCCGTGCATCACACCCGAAGCGGATTTACCGCATGAAGACCGCCCCACAAAGATATGCCCTACTTAACGAAATCGATCTATCCTAGCATTCCTAAACTTGCGTCCAAGCGCGCGCACAGAGACATCGATTACCGAGCAAGATGACAGCATACGACACCGCTGTGACTGTGTCCAAGGTCGTGACGATCATCACGACGCTCATGATGCGAGTCTCGCTCTTCCCGGACTGGAACCGCTGGCGGAAGAACCGAAACACCGGCGATATGTCCGTTCTACCGTGCGTCCTCATCTTCGGCAACTCGTACGCGTCGCTGTTCTACGCGTACGCCATCGACGACTACCTGCCGCTGTTCGCGACGTCGATGTTGGGTGTGGTAGTGGGGGTCTTCATGGCCTACTGCTTCTACCTGTGGGCGGAAGACCAGCGCGACGTGGTCAAAACGTTCCTCATCTCCTCCGCCGTGTTCCTCGCCATCACGATCTACGATCTCCTTGCTCTCTGCGGCGTCACGGGCCAGTCGCACTCGTCCACCGAGACGGCGCTGGGCTTCATCATGATCGGGTGCACCACTGGAATGTACGCGTCGCCCATGGCCACGATCGTCCGCGTGGTGCGGACCAAGACGGCGACGTCCATGCCCTTCACGATGGGGGCGGTCAACGTGCTCAACAGCTTCTGCTGGGGCGTGTACGGCGGCCTCATCCACAACAATTTCCTGCTGATCCCGAATATCATCGGAGTGACGTTGAGCTCCACGCAGATGCTCGTCACCTACGTCTACAGGAGCAAGGGGCCGATGGACGAACAGTCAGCGGCTACGTCGAGTGATGACCCGAATGATGAGGTTGACGTTGACGTTGACGTTGTCGTTCTAGTCAAGGAAGATCAAAAGGGCTCGGACTTTATGGCAATGCACTCTCCCTGCAGTGAAGACTCGAAGGCGAGGCGAAGTAGTATTAGACAGCAGTAATACTTATGTGGAGTATACTGTAATACATGCTGAGTTGTTGACAAGTCTGCGAAACTCTGATAGCTCGTGCACGCCCCGTGGTGCATCACGTTCTACAAATTCTACCGATTGAAGACCGAGGTCAGCCTTACAAAGATATGTTGACTGCGCTGACCGCACTGGTTCGTCTCAGTCATTTCCCGTCTTGCAGCCAAGAGCAAAGGACTATCCAGATACATGTACGCCGTTGCCGTCACCGTGTCGAAGGTCGTCACCATCATCACGACCATCATGATGCGGGTTTCGCTGCTCCCCGACTGGAATCGGTGGCGGAAGAACCGCACCACGGGGGACATGTCCGTTCTACCGTCTGTCCTGATCTTCACCAACTCGTACGCCGTGCTGTTCTACGCCTACGCCATCGACGACTTCATCCCCCTCTTCGCGACGTCGGTGGTTGGTGTCGTGGTGGGGGTCTTCCTCGGCTACTGCTTCTACCTTTGGGCTGCGGATCAACGCCAAGTGATGAGGGTCTTTGTCATCTTCTTCTTCGTTTGTCTGGCGATAACGCTCTACGCCGTTCTCGCAATTTGTGGGATCACGGGCCAGTCAAACTCCTCGGTTGGGACGTCGCTAGGATTCGTCACTATTGGAACCACGACGTTGATGTACGCGTCGCCGATGGCCACCATCGTGAGGGTGATCCGGACCAAGACAGCGTCTTCCATGCCGTTCACGATGGGCGTCGTCAATGTGCTCAACAGCTTCTGCTGGGGCGTCTACGGCGCCCTCGTTCACAATATGTTTCTGTTGGCGCCGAACATCGTCGGAGTGTCGCTCAGCGCCACGCAAATGATCGTCACGTACATCTACAGGAGCAAGGAGCCGAGAGAGGAGCAGATGGTCTCCACGTCAAGCGATGAGGAGGATATTCGAGATGTGGTGGTGGATGTTGTGGCTGTTCAACCCGACCAAGACAATGCCGATGATGCAGTAGATGGTGTCAGTTGCCAGAAGACTTCAACTTTTGTGGCAATGCGCTCTCCAAGTAGCCGCGATGTGAGTGCGGGATCAATTAGCAGACAGAAGCGGCCGTTACCCTAGTGTCGAAATGTAGCGCGAAGTCTTTGGTTTTCTTCTTTACACTTCGCGGCACATTTCAATTCAACTGGAGATTAGTCACATATTTCTCAACCCGGAACAAGAGGATGAGTGAGCACTCGACTGCGGTTTTTGTGGCCAAGGTGCTGACCGTAACGACAACTCTCATGCGAGTTTCCCAACGGATGCGCCAACAGCGGATCACAGGCGACAAGTCCGTGATTCCGTGCGTCTTGCTGTTCACTCACTGCTTCGCGCTTCTGATTTACGCATACGAGATCGACGACAGTGTACCTTTGCCGCGACGTCGGTGCTTGGAGTCGTCGTGGGTGGGTTCCTTGTCTTCTTCCTCAACCGCTGGAGTTCTTCGCCGTATTCTTCATTATGTGTCTACTGGAACGGCGTGCAGCGTTCTCGCATTGACTGGGGTCACCGGTCAGGCGGACTTGTCCATCAGCACGAAGCTAGATTCATCACAATAGGAACCACTGGCCACGATTGCCAGAGAGATTCAAACAAAGACTTCATCGTCGGTGCCATTCATTCACGGTGGGCGCTGTGAACGTCGTCTGCTGGGATCTCTTACTCCGCGCTCTTCAGTAACGCGTCCATCCTGGCCCCAAACATCGCGGGGTTAGCCCTCGGATCCACAACGCAATTGATCCCCACGCTCGTGTACTGCAAGTCTGAAAACACCAGCGGAGATCGCTCACCGCTCAACGAACAACCCCAAGAAGTGTAGTAGCCTTCGAGAACGCCAAACAGAGACAGCAGGTCATTCTCGAATGGGATGTCGTGTCTTGAAGGCGACGCGGGGCGCATCGCCAGCGTCCAGCGGATGTTGCCACATCGACTCGATCCATGTCCCGCGCGACCTGCAGCGACATAGATGGGGCAAAGTGCGACCAATCAAGCCGGACGAAGCAGCCTGCTGTAGTCTCACTTCCAGTTGAGTGTGCTCGAGGATCGAGGCTCACATCTCCATTAGACCGACTCGATCCAGAACTCCATATAATACAGACAACAGCAGACAGGCATAGCCATGAGCGGCACCGACACGGCCATCTTGGTGTTCAAGGTCATCACGATCGTCACGACCATCTTCATGCGGATCTCGCTGCTGCCGGACTTCCAGCGGATGCGCAAGATGAGAATACAGACAACAGCAGACAGACAGCCATGAGCGGCACCGACACGGCCATCTTGGTGTTCAAGGTCATCACCATCGTCACGACCATCTTCATGCGGATCTCGCTGCTGCCGGACTTCCAGCGGATGCGCAAGATGAAGAGCACGGGCGACATGTCCGTCCTGCCGTGCGTGCTGCTGTACGCCAACTGCTACCTGCTCTGCTGGTACAGCTACGCCGTGGACAACATCATCCCCCTCTTCCTGACCGCCGCACTGGGCGTCATCTGCGGGGCCATCTTCTCTGTCTTCTTCTACCGCTGGACAGCTCACAAGCGTGACGTCATGAAAGTTTTCGTCATCTCAGTCGTGATCATGCTCTTGGAGACCATCTACGGTCTCATTGCCCTCCTCGGGTGGACAGGTCAGAGTCGGTCGTCCACGGGGACGACGCTGGGTGTCCTTGTCATCGTCTCGTCCGTCGGCTTGTACGCGTCGCCCATGGCCACCATCCGACACGTGATCCAGACCAAGACGTCGTCCTCCATGCCCTTCACGATGGGGGTCGTCAACGTCATCAACAGCTTGTGTTGGGTCGTGTACGCCATCCTCGTGGACGACGTCTTCATCCTTGTCCCCAATGCTTCCGGTGCGCTAGGTCGTGTACGCCATCCTCGTGGACGACGTCTTCATCCTTGTCCCCAATGCTTCCGGTGCGCTGCTGGGCTCGATTCAGCTCATCCTCACGTTCATTTACCCGCGCGAGGCTCCGTCCGACGGCCAGATCATCTCCGCAGTGATCAACGATCCTCAAGCAGGATCGACTTGTGGGGAGCAGGCGTCAATCTCGGTCGTGATCAACTCGCCAGCTCAAGACACCCGGGAGAACAGGAAGAGTGGTGCTGTTGATGGCGCGAACTTCGTGGCTATTAGGTCTCCAGGGCCGTAGAGTGATTGAGTGTAAATCTACAACAAAACCTGATCAATAGACATTCCTTTCGATCACCAAGAAGTAAGATGCAGTACGTACCATCATCCGCAAACGTTGGTCAGGGGGGGGTAGTTCGCTTGGGTTTATATTTCAGTCCTGCGGCTCTACTCTCGAGCTCATCTGTTGTCTATGCTGCCCTCGACGGGACAGTCGTGGGCAGGTTCATACGGTAGTAATCTAGGTGGTCAGTTCCTCGGTCTCTGGTGGGGTGAGGTAGAACGAGGAGTTGATTTCGGCCAGCACCGTGCGCTCTCCTGTCGCTTGGTAGTTGCGGTGCAGCCAATCCATGAGGTAGTAGTTATACCGCTTGGCGAAGACGATGACCTTCTCACGGTGGATCATACGCGGGTAGAAGCGGAAAAACCACTGCAGGATCTCCACGTGCTCGTTGCGACTCGCGTTCACTGCGGCGTCCATCGTGCAGCCCTCGGAGCGCTTGGTGTGCAGGAACAGCAGCACTTCGAAGTATCCCCCAGCTGCAGCCTTGTCCATAGCGGCGGTCGTACAGCCCTCCGTGCGATTCTTGTGTAGCCATTTGAGCATGTCCAGCTTGCCGTGACCCGCTGCTCCATCCATAGCTGCCGTAGTGCAGCCCTCGGACCGGTTGGCATGTAGCCACTTGACGATGCGGAGGTGGCCACCGGCAGCGGCTCCGTCCATCGCTCGTACAGTGCAGCCTTCAATACGGTTGTCATGCAGCCATTTCACCACTTCAAAGTGTCCGTTAGCCGCTGCTTCGTCCATTGCTGCAACGGTACAGCCCTCACACCGATGTTCATGCAGCCACTGCAGCATTCCCAGATGCCCAGCAGCCGCGGCTCCATCCATGGCTCGCTCAGTGCAGCCTTCGTCCCGATATCGATGCAGGAACTTGACCACATCCAGATGATTGCCCCGTGCCGCGCCGTCCATCGCGTTCGAAGTGCAGCCTCCCCCCTTCCCTGCGTTGCTGGACCTTGAGCTCGAGCTGCTGTTGCTCCCCACACTGAACGAGTTCCTCGCGCTCTCGGCCTTCGGTCGGTATTTGTGCAGCCACATGATCGTACGCAAGTGTCCATTCGCAGCGGCGTCATCCATGGCTCGCGTCGTACAGCCCTCCTTCCGGTTGGCGTGCAACCACTGCACGACCCCTAAATGTCCGTTCCTGGCCGCTCCATCCATCGCGTCCGTCGTGCATCCTTCGTTCCTGTGCGCGTGAAGCCACTTGACCACCTCCAGGTGTCCATTCATCGCTGCGTCGTCCATGGCGACATGCGTACACGCGTAGTCCTTGCCCTTGCGGTGCAGCCACTTGACCACATCGAGGTGTCCGTTGGCTGCTGCGGCGTTCATCGCGCGCGGCGTGGCGATGCCCACGCCGGACTTGTGCAGCCACTTGACGACCTTCAAGTGTCCTCCCGCCGCCGCGTCCTCCACGGGCACGCCCTGGTGCCTGCAGAGCGAGTGCTTGTCCATCCACTTGAGCATGTCCAGGTACCCGCCCTGCGCGGCCTTGGCCGCGGCCGAGGACGACGCCTCGTGCCGCACTTCATGGAGCCACTGCACGAGCTCGAGGTTGCCGTTGGCGGCGGCCAGGTTCATGGCGCGCAGCTTGGACGGCGGCCGCGTGTTGTCCTGCAGCCAGCGCGCGACCTCGGCGTGGTTGCCCTCCACGGCGTAGCGCAGCTCGTTGGCGCCCCAGAAGACGTGGTCGTGGTGCGCCTTGAGCCAGCGCAGCACCTCGAGCTGGCCGTTGCGGGCCGCCTGCTCCACGGCGCGCGTGACGAGCCCCCCGGGCTGGAAGCTGAGCAGCCACTGGATCATCTCGAGGTCTCCTCTGGCGGCCGCGTGCTGCATGGCGCCCGAGAACTGCGCCTGCTTGTAGAACGCGTCCAGCGTGACCATCCCGCCCGAGCGCGCCGAGATGCCGCGCAGCAGCCGCATGGAGCCGAAGGCCGCCGCGCGCGTCAGCGTGCAGCTCGGCGAGCAGTCCAGGAAGGCCTCCACGGCCTCCCACACGTGCGGCAGCGCCGCCATGTCCGGGCGCGAGCGACGCACCACGCGCACGCAGGCCAGCGGCCCGATCCACGTGCCGCCGAGCGTCTGGAAGTCGTCGTCTTCGTCGTCCGGCTCCTGCTCTTGCTCCTGCTCTTGGTTCGGGTCTTGGTCTTGGTCTTGAGGCTGCTGCGCGGCCACGGCGGGGCCGACGAAGGCGCGCGCGTGGCGGGGGGGCTCCCCACCAGGGCGCCCAGATCTCCATCTCTCTCGCGCCGTCGGTTGCGGAAGTGGCGAGTCAGAAGCTGCTGGCCACCTGGTCAATAGAAAGTGGCGCCGCCGGCCTGAGGAAGGCCAGGGAACGCGCAGATAGATGCAGGGAGCTGTTGCTACAGGGAGGTCATGAAGGGGGATGACGCAGCTTCGGGGCCGTTTTGAAGGAGGCCAGAAAGCTGCGGACAGTGGAACGCCGATTAATCCTGTGTGGTAGGGTTAGCCTACGGTGGGGGAATGCATGCGTTATCGTAGGTGTATGCAAGACACGGTGGGTTTGTATGTGAGAGGAAGATGGGAATACATACCCGGTGAAAGCGGGTTGAAGTATGGAGATCGCGTTTCAAAGGGAACCGGTGCATGTACACGCCCGCTAAACTGTCCTCCAGAGAGCGACAATATCACGCGATCTTGCACGATCCTATCGACCATAGGAGCGCTCGAGGGCAACAGCGTCCAGTGCGGACAATGGCATTGTCTTCCGCCCACCCACCGAAACCAGCGCCGTACAGTATCCTGTAGCCTTCGCGATGTGACTCGGGAGCTGAAAGTCGGGAGACATGGAATCGAGCTCGACAGTCTTGGGCTCCAGACGAGAGGTGGGTGGTCAGAAGGAGTCTGCTCTCCTTGCACGCCACGCACGATGGAACGCGATCGACGAGCGCGTTATTCGCCAGGACCAATCAAGGGAGCGTTTGCCATGGAGCGGTGTCCGTGTCTCGAAGGCGCGGATTGATTGCCACCGCCAATTCTGCGTATTTATCTTACATGAACTCTTATCTATCTTCTCTGCTCGAGAGCTCCGTTTGCACCGGACCAGGATATTAACTCTTTTAACACCAAGATTTTGGTCAAATTTATCCTGTACAATACACCATAAAATTATCTTGA
>JAIKVH010000451.1:0-14610 GCA_024679275.1 Phytophthora niederhauseri
TTGTGTGTAGATGCGTGGATAGAGTAGGTAGCAGCTCGCTCCGACGACACGGCGGCGAGTATGGGCCCTTAGAGAGCGGGGGCCACCGTACCGCCAAAGCTCGCCGAGACGACACGGCGGCGAGTATGGGCCCTTAGAGAGCGGGGGCCACCGTACCGCCAAAGCTCGCCGTTTGATGCGTTGTCTGTAGATGCATTGTGTGTAGATGCGTGGATAGAGTAGGTAGCAGCTCGCTCCGACGACACGGCGGCGAGTATGGGCCCTTAGAGAGCGGGGGCCACCGTACCGCCAAAGCTCGCCGCTTGATGCGTTGTCTGTAGATGCGTTGTCTGTAGATGCGTTGTGCGTAAATACGTGGATAGAGTAGGTAGCGGTTCGCTCTGACGACAGGGCGGCGAGTATGTGCCCTTAGAGAGCGGGGGCCACCGTACCGCCAAAGCTCGGCGCTTGATGTGTTGTCTGTAGATGCGTTGTCTGTGCGTAGATAAGAAGACTGCGGTGAGGTAACTCTGTGAATGAACGTTTGAAGTTGAACTGAAAAGCTTGGTCATTTACCATCTTCTTCGTACTTATCTGCGTGGATCCGTTCAAGCTATTTTTTTGGTATCTGCAGAAGTCACCGCAATAGCGGAAATGTGTAGCTAGTGCGGTGCACTCGCAAGACTCTGCTATCCCTGGTTAAATTGACCTCCTGTACGTCTACCTGCCATTCGGCTGCCAGGGGGTTGACGGGAAAACAACGGTGCAATCACCGTCGGATCAGCAGTGTTGTGCTAGACATGACGGTTCGCTTCCTGTGATTGCCGTTAACTCTTTCAGTATAGCATGTGTATAGACAAGATGGCCACAACGCAGTTCATAAAAAGAATTAAAGTTGCTAAAGGATAGCTGGGCTCGTTCAGAGGAAGTTGGGAGTCGAAGCGCGTGGCTAATCTGAGCAGGTTAACCATGAAGCGATGTAAACGCGTGGTGAGTAGGAAGAGCCGCAAACCAGTGGCGCAGCGCGTCTGCCCTGGAGGTAGCTGGCTGGTGCATCAAAGCAGATCCCAGTCCCACGTTGATCGAACGCACACCTCTGTAGTCCGAAATCTGCGCTTCCTTGATTAAAATAGCTTGGTGGCGCAGCGGCGGTTGGATTTCTTGGGCTACTTGCCCCCACACAGTACACGCGATCTCCACCTGGGAATCATCCACCAGAAGAAATTCGCGGTTCTGGGTAGTTTTGCCGTGGCGTGTAGTGATGGTCTTGATTGGGCCTACGTCGCTTATGATAGCAGTTACAGTGGGTGTAGCAGTGCTGGGAAGGGCGGGCAACTCCGCGAGGGTTGTGTATGTAAACGCAGGGTCTGAGAAGACAGCGCTCGGTTCTTGCACGACATGAATGTCGGCGTCTCCTCCAAATGACAACTCACACGTTGCTGTCGGGGAAGCAAACGCGCGATTTGGCGTTTTCACTCGTCCAGCCGAAAAGTAATGGGTTGTGCCAGCAGCCAGCGCGTCATAAATTTCTCCACACCATCATTAAAGATCGTCACGCGAATGTGATCACCAGCTGCGTCCGAAATATAGGCTTCGAATAGATTACATGCCCCACGCCACGGCGTAAGCGATCTAATTGGATTGCGAGCCAGGACGCGCCCAACGACTGCCCACGGTGTCTTGAGTTCTGGATGCAGTTCCTTGACAGCAAGAACAGGTATGGCAGAATTCTTGTCAGATGCTGGCTGCGTCGTCGCTTGTTTTGGATCAGGCAGCGCTGTGGCAGGAGTTGCTGGAGTGTCGTCGCCATTGCCAGTGCGCCGTTTGCGAGAAGGCTCGCCAACGTTTTGAAGCGTCGAAAGGACGGTTTGCGGTGGTTGGGGGCGTCTTCCACGATTAGACCAGCACCAGCGTTCACTTGCTGACGTTGAGGCGAGTGGGCGGCGACGTCAATGGCCTGAGGGGTCAATTCGTCCTTCTCCATCTCGTCGGAATAGAGGAGTGCGTACTTGGGCGAAAGAAGAAAAGTGAGGTGTGAAGGCCACTGTTTTAAAGCCGTTGATATCGATTCCAGGAAAGAAGAGAAATATCACGGGAGTTCAAGATGGAAGTTGATGCAGCTACGTCACACCCGAAACAATTGAGAAAATGTGATGTGGTAGATTGTTTATTATGATAGGCAACACATTAAAATTAAAAAAGGTTACCAAAGAAACAAACGATGCGACGGGTACAGAATACCAGAAACCATTGCAAAAGACATCAAACAAGTCTTCTGACCAGGCTTGCAGGCCAGGCAAAGCTTTGGGCAGCTCGACGAACGGTATCAGTGTCGAATTCGGCCGGGTAAAACGCTTTCAACCATTGTACCACTTCCAGTTCTCCTCGATCTGCAGCCGCCGCGGAAGCCAAAAACGTGCAGCCCTCGGCCCGCTTCGTCTGAAAAAAAATAGCGACATCGAAAAACCCGTGTTGGGCAGCCTTGTCAAGTGCTCGCTTTGTGCACCCTTCGCTGCGATTGTTGTGCAGCCAATTTACCACATCAAGCTTGCCGTGTTCGGCAGCCGAATCCATGGCTTGTGGTGTGCAAGATGCTCCAACGACAGAGTGAAGGTATTGCACGGTCTCAAGGTGCCCGTTGGACGCGGCATTGTCCATTGCAGCGATAGAACAGCCCTCCGTACGATTCTCATGTAACCAACGTACAATTTCCGTGTGGCCCCGAGCGGCTGCAACATCCATAGCTCGAGTGGTTACACCTTCGATTCCATCGCGGTGAAGAAATTCCACGAAATTAAGGTCGCCGCACGCAGCAGCGCATTCCATCGCGGCATCCGTATAGCCCTCCATTCTGTGTGACAGCAGCCAATCAAACATTTCCCAATTTCCAGTTCTGATAGCACTATCCATTGCAGCTTTTGAGCATGTGGAAGGATAGTGGGCTTGGAGCCACTCCATCAGTGAAATGGATCCATACAAAACGCATCCATCCATTAATTCCCCGCTCCATTGCAGCGTAAAGTTTTCATGGAGCCATTTAACCATTTTGAGGGAGTTCGCCATCACTGCCGAAAGCATAGCCAAATGCGAGCAGCCCTCGTTTCGGTTTTCAAAAAGCCACTGAACCACGGATATATGGCCACCGTAAATCGCATCATCCATAGCCTCCTCAGAGCAACCTTCTGAGCGATTTTCGTGAAGCCACTGAACCACATGCAAATGGCCGTTTCCCGCCGCTGCATCCATGACTTCGTCAGTAAACACAGCCCCGCTGTGGTGTAGCCACTGAATAGCGTCAAGTTTCCCCGCTGCCGCAGCTTGAACCGCGCAGGCGGGATGGAGATGGCGGAGATGGCGGGCTAATACTTCCATATTCGGTAAACACCCCACCATGCATGCCTGAATTAATGCATTGTCAGTGACCGGAGCTTCGTTATGAGCTAAGACCCAGTCCAAAATTCGTAGATCTTTCCGTGTCGCCGCGTTGATGACCAACTCACTGCCAGAGCTAATCACCCCAATACTGTGTAGCCATTCAATAATTTCGTAGGTACCCGATTGTGTTCCAACAGCAAGCATGCGCGAACCCCAACACATAACTCGGCCCTCTTGGTGCATCCGCTGCAAAAAATCGATATCTCCACGGCAAATGGCCTTTAAGGCTCCGTCACGAATGCATGCTCCAGGAAACATGTCGGCAAGAAGGTTGGCCAGGCCGAGATGCCTATCCGTAATCGCTTTTTCGAGAGCAACGTTAAAATCTCTGTATCGTCGTAGCTGGCTTGTCTTATCCCCCGGTGTGTGCAGTGCAATTCGACGAATTAGGTCTTCAGACTGTAGCTGGACGGCTTTGACTAACGAAGCTCGTGCTGGGAACGCATACGACTCAATTCTGGGTGCAGCAAAATCACCAACACCAGCTAGCGTGGTATGATCGATGACTACTTGAATACTTTTCATGGGATCCATCCTCTTTGGCTCGCACTGCTTTGGCAAATGCCAGTTTCTTCACTGATACCGCAAATGAAATGAAAGATGTAGACTAGGAACAAAATGAAGGATGCAGACAAAGAAAAATCAATTAACGGTTTGAGTGCAACGAGGTCGTTGGATTAACCCGGTGCGGTATGCACAAGCGTTACGTACAGACCACACTGGATGAGTATCTGGAGGTTCGTCAACGAGTCCTCCCTTATGTAGCAATTGATGATAACATCGGCGAATTGGAGGTTAGTGGGTCGCTCTATCGAAGATGCCGCTGCGATCGAAGTTGCAATGAGCGTTGTTTAAACCGTTTGCGCCGGATTGAGTGCTGCTCGCGGACGTGCAATTCTAGCGAAATGTGCTTTAATCGACCATGGGCATCGTACAGTGTCGTACAGCCCCACTTGGAGGTCCGGATGACGGAAGGAAAGGGCTATGGAGCCTTCACGTTGGATAATATACATAAAGACTCCATTGTGCGAGAATATGTGGGCGCGATTATTGACGAAGACGAGCTGAAGAGACGAAATGATGTGTGCCCGAGCAAGTATGTGATGGAATATGGCTGCGACAAGTTCATTGATGCAAGACAAATGGGGAATTTATCACGCTTCATGAATCACAGTTGTGCGCCCAATTGCACTGCAGAGGAGTGGTCTGTCGGTGGGAAGGATCGGGTCGGAATTGTGGCGAACAGGGATATATTTACAAGCGAAGAGCTCACTTTCGACTATGGCCCTGGGTTTAACTTACAAGAGTGTAAGTGCACCGAATGCGTAGTCAAAACGAAGACTTAGAGCGAAGTTACCGACTTATTGCTTGCGAGAGTAAAGAAGCTGAAGTTCCAACATCACTGTTTGTGCCTTCTTGTGCAAGGGATTTTCATCATTCTATTGAACTGCTCATTGTAGCAAATCCCTAAAACAAATTATCCTAGAAGCCGGCTTACAGTATCACTTACTTGGGGAATTCCAATGACCGTCGTTGTCCAGATCCATGAGCCACTTGACTGTAAACACGCTAGGCCGTAGGTTGTAAAGTGGGTCGCGGTCGAAAAGCGTCGATAGCGGGAAACAGCGTAACGACTCAGCAGTTCGGACGCGTGAGATCGCCACATACATGTGCTCGAATTGCCAGGCCGGTGCGTGAGTTGCCCCTTCCAGCAAAACAACGACTCGGTCAAAAGTACTTCCTTGGGCTTTCCACACAGTAAGCGCCATCGCCAAATCTACAGCATGCTGCTCGTAGTGTATTGGTTTGTGCTCTTTGCGAGAGGCGCCAACTTTGACTGAATAATTTTCTCCGTTTGATTTGACCGGGCCAATCGGTACAATAACCGATTTTTTATGTGTTGGCCTGCCCGAGTCATCCAGTTCCCAGGTTTCGTCCAAATTTATCCAGTCGGGCCATTGTGATCCATTGAGTACAGCTCCCTCGCGATCGGCTAGCTTAACATTAATAAAATCTGGGGGCGATGGTAGCTCGACAATCGGGTTTCCATTTTGTAGTGCTTCCTCAATCAAGCCCAGCACAGTTTGTGTCGTTGCGTTGTCGTCCCAGCCCATGGATTCGTACCAGCATCGAGTCCCGTTCGCCACCCCGAGAGTAACATTTCCGTTGGCGTTGTCAAGTATCTGACCAGGTGCACCGAAAACAAAATACCCAAACAATTCTGGTTGCTCCGTTTCGTTGTATAACAGTTCTTGGACAGCGTCTGGAACACTGTCGAGTAGCGGTTTTCGCCATCTGAACAAAAGTTGCTGGTTCCGTCTGGCTAATTCACTGGCCATACACGTATTCAACACCGCGCGATCCATATTGCTTGTAACAAGCATCGTCGAGCCATTGAACCAGCGTTCATCTTCAACGATATCTTTCTGCGTGAGTGGGCGGGTAAACCTATCAACAAGGTTCTTGTCAATGGGGCGATATGCTCCGTCATCAAATCCCCACCGATTTCCAGCAGGATACTTGGTGGGAAGCGTTCGAAAACGATCGAGTATCGATTGCTGGTTTTGACAACCACTTGCTCGTTGCTGACTCCGTAGCTTAAACACCGTGAACAAAGAAAACAAGTTTCTCGCCCGCTTCATGAGTGCGCTGTTAGTTTTCATATACATGCATTTACAGAGCGAGGTCCCTTTCGGAACAGGTAGCTGAAAAAAATCGCCGGTCTAAGATAAATCAAACACAGAAACTCTGTTAGTTGCTGAAATGCAAACAGCTCGCCATAGCACTTACCAGTAAAATTGACATGCCCCCAAATGGTTTGTTGGCGTCATACAATTCTCGAAGGCGTTCATCTAGAAGTACCAAAAAATCCGCTTTGAGCATTGACATCTCGTCAACGACGACAAGTTTGACCCGTGAACTAAAGAGCTGCCTTAAAGCTGCAGCCGATTGAGCGGAAAGGCGCGTTCCACGTTTGCCAAATTTCATCGCAGAATGGAAGGTCCTTCCTTCATTCAACTGACATGCCCCAGCTCCGGTAGGACACGTTGATACAACTTTGTATCCGCGGCGGTGGAGTTCATCGGAGATTCGACGAACCACATACGACTTCCCTGTTCCGCCTCCGCCATGTGCGATGGTTAACGTTTGGCCGTCGTGTCCATCCATACCGTCTAGTACGGCTTTTGCAATGTCAAGTTGCCCGCAAGATAGGTTACATGGGGAGATGCAACTCTCGTTGACCTGTGCTCCAGATAAATTACCGGGGGTTGTAGTAGTAGTGGTAGCACTTGCCGTCTCATCGGTTATATTCTCCCCACCAGGAACAAAGCTTTGCATCAATGTAGCAAGCTTTGCCAAAGACTGCCGTTTGTCTACACCGAGCGTTGTAAACGGGCGAATAGGATTTGTGGGCGATCCAATGGGGTCACTGTTCCCAGCATCCGGAAATAGCGAAGAAAATGTTGTCCGCAGAGATGACACGCTCGCTCGCGTTTTACTTGACCCCGCAGCTGCTGCCGTAAGCAAAGTATAGAGGTCTTCATTTCCAGCCAGCACTCCAGTAAATTCACAGTCTTCTCCCTGTGGCGTTTGAGCGCGCTGGGGTCGTTCCCGAGATTGGGTATTTTTCCAGTAATCAGCGCCACGGTTCCTCCAATCGGTTGCTATTTGCTCTTTGCGGCTGGATCGATATCCTTTTTTCATCAAATTTCTAATATATCGACACCGCTCTCTGTTTATCAGTGGCGCAGTGCTACGATCCCAAGCGTCGCACAGGGCGAGTAAACCACGGGCATCGCTAGGCCACGTAAGCCCATTTTCATCCCAAGGCGTGAACGAGCACAACAGGTAACGAGCAAGTTTATCGCGCTTTGCTGCATCTTTCGAGCACGTGGCTGAATTGCTCCATGTAGGTGGAGGAGCGCCTCCAAATACAGGGGTCAGCATCTTTGCTCGCACATATCCACAATGAGAATTAAAGAGAGGATGGGATTGTGCAAAGCAAAAACCTTCTCGCGCGGGCCTTCCCCGGCATGACGTTTTGCAGGTATCCTTTTTCACCGGGAGCACATCGATCACGCACTCAACCTCCATCGGTGAAAAATCTTTAAAGTGGTTCCCTCGATGATAATAAGACTCGGCTTGAGATACGAAAACAATTTGTCCATCCACTCGGAAAGCCCGGGCACCACCACCATTTTGGCGCGAGAAAGCTGGATTTGAGTTATCGTCATTTACTTCATCCACAAGGCGAGCTAGTTCGGCTTCAATGGTGCGCTCGTCCTCATGCTCAGGCGCCGTCTGCCTTTCGTCAATAGAACCTGATGCAAGCCTTTGCGCAAAGTCTACCAGTGCAAATGGAAAAATGTACCAGAATGTGTCGCTTGAAATAAAGGATCGATGTCCAGTTATCGCGTAAACCATCAACGCGTGTGACCACTCGTGTGCTCCCGAGAAACTGTTTATCGTTCTGGTAGCCAAATATTTACCCATTCGTAGTTCAGATTGAGAGTCTTCAGCGCGACTGGGATATTTTCGGTTATGGTCTATCGCGCTCAATAGTGCTGTAGTTGCCCCTTGGAGGGCCGCACCCACCTTTGTCATGTAAGCCTCCATGTATTCTTCGATCAAGTCTCCCGAATCTTCTCCGTTGATGAACGACGAATTCGTATGTGAAGCCGTGAGAGCCGCGAGAAGCAAATTAGTTTCAACTACACTCGAATTTGCTGCTGTTCTCCGTAGTTCCCACACAAGAGGACCTTCAGTATGCGATCGAAAAGCTTCACCCTTATTGTATGAATAACCATCGTCGATAGCGCGAAGAACATGGCGGCTAAGTTTGTGCCCCGCAACGATAGGAGTTACCCCAGCAGCTGCGTTCCCCATTCGCTCTCGCACCACGATTAACGGGCACGTGATATCTTCATGAACGCCCGCGGGCCTCGACAAACGGCACATATACTTCCCACGTATTCCCTTAAAGCAAGTCGATGTGTGCGAGTGATAATTTGTGGCCGCTGCTCGCATCTGCGCTGCTTTCAAAAATCCTTTAAAATCATCTGACGCTTTCGGCAATGTAATCTCAAACGCTTTGGGCAAGGTGCCGTTTTGAGCTAGGTGACGGCGTCGCCATTCATGCACATCGTCATCAAATCCGGTACAGCACACCGATTCCAACCACTTCGCAGCTCGATCACACAATTCTGGACAACACATAATTCTCGAAAGTAACACCGGGTTGAATTTTGATCCGTAAAGCGCCATGTGGATATGGAGTCGCCCGTCAGCCTGAGGCTCGACAACAGCAGCATGGGCAGCAATAGTTCCATAGGCACCGGCTTGTCGCTGGCTATAATTCTGGGAGACTCTTGTATCGCTTGAAACGCGACATAGGATGATGTCATTATATATCTGTTTCACACAGCGCTCGGAGACTCTAGCAGAAAGGGCCGGAAACATATTCGAAACTGATAGTCGGGCACGAGAACTGGAACCCAGGTGTTGTGACAAGTCATCTTGGGTACATGTGCTGTGCTGAAATTCAACATCAGGGCAGTTCCAAGCATTCAGTTCTCGTAGGACCGCAACGCGAAGTAATTCGAGGTCGTGATGTTCAGGAGGAGCTACCGTAACCCAATGCAGGGGTATGCCGTAATGCGCCCTCATCGCAGCAATTTTGGGCCGCGTTGTGGTACGTTCAAACGGGGAAAACGGCACGCATCCTCCAACCAACGACAACAATCGAATTAAGTGAGCATTCAGGCGTTTTGCTTGAGAAGAATCAGGATTCGTTTTAGCTTGGACGAGAGCATCTCGAAACTCTTCCGAATTCACAAGTCTTCCCATGCGTACAAGCACATTCGCGCGGGAAGAACCAATTTGCGCCGCTCTCCGGATTGCAGTGTGACGCTGGAGCTGATTGAATAAGGTCGCCACGAGGGTAGAATTCTTTTCGAACCTTCCGTCGTAGTAGCGCATCAAGTGCTTAATCAACGGAGTTGGCCACGTTCCATGGGGTAAGAACTTCCCTCCGTTGATGAAGAGGCAAGGAAACGCCGCAGCGATCATGTTCCCATTTTGATGCCACTCCGTTATTGGATCTTCTCCGCGTCGAACAGAGACCACCGGGGTATTTTCGTCACAATCACTGCTGTTAAGCAATGCGACCATCGCTTCAATAGCAGCATTCTTTACTGAAGCGTCCAACCCATCGACGTTTTTCAGCACAGCCGACTTCGAAATTATAGGCGTTGAATCAGCATCATCCATATTGTAATCATCGCCAAAACGTTCAGATATAGTAGCTTCATCAATACTCTTAGCCTCGTCGCTTTCCAATATTGAAACTGCATCATCAATGCTGGCTTCTAAACTTCTCAGTGCACTTTTTGCATTTTCAGAAGTGTCGACCTTGATTTTGTTTTCCACAAAACATGAATGTGTTTGTGTCAGCAACCGCATCCACGCATACATTTCCTCAACCGGCAGCTGATACAAATGTTTATAGCCACTTTGCTTAGCCTTCCACTGTTCACGAGGCCCAACAAACGTGACTCTTGGGATGCAGTCACTAGAAGAATGCGGTAACACTTTCGAGCATTCGACAGGTCCCGTCGACGGGAAACAAATTGAATGTCCAATGCTGTGCTTTCCCGAAATAGCGATCTCAACTTTGAATGCTCTCACCGGCGCAATACATTTGGCAGCAACATCTCCCAATTCACGTAGATCACCGGGGCGTCCATAATCATGTCCACAAGCTAGACTGAAGTCTGATTTTCTAGGGTTCTCAGCACACTTACCGCATAGCGTTATTGAATTGATGTCATGAACCAATTCCGGGTTCAGAAAATACAATTTGCCGTCATGCCGAAATACTTGGAGGTGGTGCTCAACGACCCACAGTGGCTTGGCGTCAACCTTCTTTGCTTCAACAGGAGTCAACACGAAACCCGGGTGCAGTTTATCAAGCGGCACCAAACGCACACAATCCTCAACGGTATTCAAAATCTCACAGCACGATGCACACGCCCACAGATCACCAGCGCTGCTTGAGCTCCGTTGAACACGTTCTTGGCAATAACTAGCGGTTTCCGCACCCACTGGTTCGTCAAGGTTGTTTTTCAAGCGATCCACAGTTTTTCCACTGTCTGGGCCTTGCAACGTTTCATCGCTGAATACACAGGTCGCGGGGTCAGTAGAGCAACAGTGAAAATAGAGTAACGCCAGTCGTGGGTGTTTTGTAAAGTTCCGACTAAGCACATCTAATTGCGTCTTCGTCAACTCTTGAATTTGTGTAGCATCCGCAATTAACGCCGCCAAATCGTCTTCCTTTGGTCGCTGACCACCATCACTTCGAGTCTTCTGTCGTTTCTGTGGCGTTCTGCCGGGTGATGTGTGCTTACGGGCCTTTTTTATTGGAGCCTCATGTCCACCGGAACGAGATTCCTGCGGAGATACACCCCCACGCTGCACTTGCGCTTGCACTTGCACTTCAATGTAGCTCGCAAAACGGCGTTTATCTTCACCGGTGCGAAAAGATACAGCGACATAATGGTTCCATTGACCAAACGGTACCACATCGGCCACACGCCCTGCTTGACAGTGATAAATCACCACGGGATCTTCTTCCACAGTCGTCCCCACTAACGAAGAGAGATCAATAGGCGTGATAACAAATACACCATCAGCACACAACGTAACTATTCTCCGCCTCAACATGGTGGCCATTGCAGTAATCGGTACAATTCCCGAATATTCCAAATACTGGTTCGGCATGGCTACCAAGTTTCCAACGTGAAGGGGGTCATGTCCAAATGGGTCGTACAATTTGCCTCCTCGAAACAGACGCACCACTTCCTCCGCCACCTCAGTTCGTAGTCGAAACACATGCTGCGATCTATTCAATCCAAACGGCTGCTGAATACCAGCAAACCCAGCAGCAGTCCACACGGCATGATAAAGGCAGTTGCCAGCCGCTGGAACATCAGCCCCAAACACATCGACGGGGACATTTCCAGCACACGGTAAAAGCTGAAGTACACCTGTAACACTAACCCGGTGTTCCGGCGCGCGCCGGGCACGCTCTTCAGCGCGAAACGCCCACAGAGCGTGAGCATCCATATTCTCCTGGTTTCAAGCTTCTATTTTTCGTGTGCAGCAACAAAGTTTGTCACTTGCTTTCTTTCTGCTACTGAGAGAAAATGACCAGCGAGTCAACCCGTAATTATTTAGTATTTTCTAGATTTGTATTGTTTTCATTATTAAATAAAGCACTACCAGTCCAACCCTCTAGTTATTGTGCTGTGCACGAACTTTGGCATGCGATTAAGGCCTCTAAACCAACGAGCAAATCCTTCCCCATGATCATATCTAGCAGCCTAACTCTAAGTTAAAGTTAAGCTAATCAACCGCCAGTCCCAAGCACAACGGGCAATTGCCACTGCAAGAATAGATTAGTTGTCGCTGCAAGAAAGCAAACTGATGAGGTCCCGATAGAATGGCGCCAACTCCTTGTATACATGTAATAGTGAGCTCCGATTTCGACGGGACGTAGGGCTTTGCGCGTTAAACCAATGTCGAACTTCAGAGCATGGCACATAGTAGCAGTAGAAACGTTTGGTAGTGCAGGAAGCGCTGAGTTTATAGCTGCTTGCAGCTCCTCGATATAAAGGCACGGTTGTTCTTCAATATTGTAGAGGTAGTTTATTACTATAGATCGCCAGTGCATACCAATCGAGATCATGATCGGCTACAAAGCAATCCGACGAAGCGAGCGAGTTAGAATTAGAATGCCAGGACCGTAGTATTGTCGGATTTACTCCAGCCATTCAACCAAAGTAGCCATAACACAACGTTAACTCGTTGAATTAGCAGCTATTCTATCTTAAATCGAGGAGTTAGTCTCCTAACTCAATGATGGGCTAATCACCGTGATTTGCTAAAACAACGAATTACGTCGTTATTTAGACAGAAAGCGTGCAAGGCACAATATATCTTATACCCATCTGTATATGACCAACATGTCGACTGAGTTAGGTTTCGGAAAGTATATTAATTTTTCAATAGAAGAAGTATACAAAATGATCCTGGCTATTGTCGCTGGCTAAAAAACCAGCGTAATTTACTAAATGAAGCTATGCTGAAATTTCTTCAATCAAAGTTAACAGATGACCCTGGTGATGGTGATTATGTTATAAATTTTGATAAGTACACAAACAGAAAACTCAAAACCGTTTATGCGCTTGATCCTAACTATACTGACTGGCTTCATAAAAATAAAGGTTACCGAGACGTGTCCACGTCTAGTACAAGAACTTAGTGATCTTCATTAATCATAAATATATGTTTTATGTGGGTCAATGTTGGTGAAGGTAGGTACCTCGGGATTTTATTTTGTAAAGGTAGTTGCCTCGGTGTTGATTTTACGGATGTTGATGAAGGTAGTTACCTTGTTACTTACCCCGATTTTTGCTGTTCTTGTAGAGGTGCTAAACCTGGTTTGGACAACTTTGTGGTGCTTGCAATTCAGCGCATGTGGAGTTTCTACAAGATATCTCGATATTGCCTATTTCGTGAAAAAATAAACTAACTTCGTAATGTTCCCTATATACTACTACACTGGGCGGAGCCTGGAACTGAACCGTGTGGTTCGGCAAGACCGCGCAATCCAGCAAGATGCGCCTTATCCTCGAGTTGGTAGGACTACCATGCCTTCATGGCAGGTGTGGATGCCCACGACCAGCTCATCCAGCGTGCTGTCCAACTCACTTGTACTTGGTCTTGTTAACCTGGCGTTTGGGAACAGTTATATTGTGCACATGGCTTATCAAAAGAACAAAGGATCTCGACCCGTGACTCTCGTCAAGTACATTAAGAAGTTTCATATCTGTCAGCTTTGGGCCACAGATATGCACGATGCTAACACTTTCGGCGTGCGGGAACCTACCGCGAGAGACACGGCTGAACAGCCACCACGACGGTCCACCCAGCCGACACACGCCCCGCAATAACTCGACGAATGGCGACACAAGCCAATGCAATCGAAGCGCCGCCAACCCGCAGGTATGCTCGCTGCTATGCACCGACGACAAAAGGGCTGCCACTACATCATACGTTTGCGGTGAGTGCAGTCATCATATTCCTGCACCTGAAACTATGCCACCAGATGCGCGGTGTCGCGATGACTTCAGGGATGTTTGGCGCCGTGAGTGGAACCACGACAAGCTCATTCCCAGGGAGAAGAATTCGAATGCGCCGACCCTCCGACTCAGTGAAAGGCATCAACACCAGAGACGCCTATCACGCGGCTAACACCTATTGAACCGGTTAGCAGCACAAGAGGCGTCCAACAAACAGGTAGACCTTAAGTAATTACGACGAGGGAGCTAGATCAGCTGATTGGGGTAGTTTCTCAGAGTGACACCCCTACTTACTCCATTGATATTTGTCTTAAATTTTGTGGGGGTGGAGCTATAAGAGCCGCTCTTGTCTCGTGTCTGTATTGAGGTCTGTTTTTACTCACACCATACTACGTTGCGTTATGCAGGCTTAGTCTGAGTATTCAATTTCGAATATGCCGTTTTGTGTATGTTTAGACTTGTCCAATACGCATTAACGACCGGGTCTATCCACAAACCTTCTTTTACTCATTCCGTTGTATACAAAACGCTACTAAAATAAACATTTATATGCCGTTGAACTATAATTATTGTTTGGGCTGGAGGGGTTAAAAGAGGGGACCAATAGGTCTTTTAGGATGTGCTGTGTTCGGCGTTCGAGATGTATGCGACATTTAGTTGTACATACTTAGCTCACTTTGTACATAACATGAGTTGTTTAATGGACTTGCTGTCAACAGAGCGGATGCCGCCTTTACAGAGTGAAAAAAAACAAGGTCAGTCATAACGTCGATATGGGATGCCCGCGGGCTGGTGGGCATCGTACAGCTTTAAGACATTGATGGGAACAAACGTGCGCATCTGTCAATGACTGAGATTAAGGCTTGAAGTAACCGGTTCAAATCGTTGAGCGGGGGACAGAGATCTCAACAAGCCCCGCAGCGGCGCAATTGCCTCGGTCAGCGAGGCAATCGTCGTCAGGAAACCTGTGGCGCGAGGAAGCAGACGAAGATGAGAACGATGCGCACGTCACGGCCGAGAGGGACTAGTGTTAGTGATGACTGAGTCTGGGGGG
>JAIKVH010000452.1:0-14603 GCA_024679275.1 Phytophthora niederhauseri
ACCGGCGCAGCTAGTAGCGCTTAAGCAACGAGAACGTTCAGCACTACTAAAGGGGCTCAACCACAACTTGGAACGCCAACTACCGCGGGTCAAGTTGGACGCGACAGTGGACATAACCTCAGCTTCGTTTGGGGATATTGAACGCGATCTAGGTCTCAAAGAAGTAGCTACCCCTGCTACCGGGAATTGCATGGTCATGGCCCTGGTCCAAGCTTTGTCGGACCGAGACTTGGCAGCTAATGATCAAGAGCTAAAGGAAGCAACGGCTAGGCTCAAATGTGGGATTAAGTACACGGGCCAACTGCACATGGGGGAGCAGTTTAACCACACCACGCGAGAAACCGCCCTGGCCAATATGCGCAGGGGGTGGATGGGGATGTCGCCAGGCGAATCAAAAAAGCAGTTCAAGTGGTACCTCGAAGAGTTTGCAAGTAGTGCATCGGATCGGGACACGATTGTGGAATACTACAATTGGGGTTGCAGCGAACTGCTAGCGATGGCCGCAAACTTTCTGAAGAGGAATATCTATGTCCTGTCCTACGGTGCTGCAGAGGAGGGGAAGTGGAATTGCAGTATGTTCAGACCGAGTAATATGACGAGAGCCAGTAAGTTGATCGAGACCGGAGAACAGATCATTCTCAAGGTTGAGGACTGTGTCGCGAAAATTAAAGCAGAGAAACTCGATCGAACCGGCAAAGCGCCGCTGGTACTCCGCTTCTGGGGTAGACACTACTCGGCGTATGTGCATCAAAGGAAGCAAACCACGAACCCGACGGAATTTGAAAGAGAATCCAAGAGCGAGGGAGATTGCGAGATGCAGGATGCGGAAGGTCTAGATGACGGATCTCACCACACGGCTGAGTCAAACAGAGAGGCGTCGCAAGAACCTTGGGACCCGCAACGGTGGGACGGAAATGTCGACTCACTACTTGAACGCCTAGAAGGTATGACGGTACCACATGCCCTCAAGACGGAAATTCAGCACGTTATTATGGCTGCTCACCCGGGCCGATACTCGGAGCTACTGGCCTTTTTAACCAACACCGTAGCGAGCCTGTCACTACCAGAACAACAGCGCATTCTTGCGGTGGATATGGCGGAGAGTGATGGTGCTGAAGTGCGCCAGCTACAGGAGCAGTATCAGATTCCATTGTGTGTCCTCCAGCAGTGGAAACAGTATTTACTGGACAGCCGTGACGAAGCCAAAGAACGACAGCGCGACAAAGAGAGCTATGAGAGCGAGGAGGGAGCAGCACAGGCATCTTCCGACGAAAGCTATGAGCCCTCCCAAAATGAAAGTCAAGATGACCGACAAATAGTGCTAGCCATGCAAACCCCCCCGCGGAAAAACAGGAGCGCTCAGAAAAGAGCGCACGCAACTACACCGGATGAACGGATTACGCAAGGGGCGGAAGTGCGTAACAAACACAGTGCAGCGGTGCTGAAGAAAGGGAAAAACGGCAGTACGAAGGCTTCGACTAGAGAAAACACAACAACTCTGATGCAAACACAGGAGCGCTGGCAAGGCATGTGGGCCAACCTAGCATCACAATGGCCAACGAAGGCGGCAGCCCCATTTCCAACCTTAGCAACCAGTGTGACATTGTGGAAGAAAGCAGCAAAAGCGGAACCTAGTCGGCTACTCAGGCTAGCCCAGGGTTTCCCGTATGTGACGGAACTCCTTCAGGCACTTCATGATGACGTGCTTATTGCGTGGACAGCAGCATGGCGCCAAAATTGCATGTACGCCTGCTTGGTAGAATACCGGAGTAAGGCCACGGATCGTGTGACTAGACAATGGCTGGATGACTGGAAAGAACGGACCTCGAGACACTCGGCCCGCTCGATGTTAGCACCGCTCATCGACAATCGGGATGACTGGGAGAAACTGAAGGTCAGGAAGTACGGCGATGATGATCTACTCGCGGAATGTCACGCAGACAACAAGCTGAACCTAGCCAACCACATGCTGTGCGCGGTTCTCTATAGTAAGGAGATCCGAGCGCTCACTGGAAAAGAAGATGAGGTCGAAAATGGGCCGACCACGTACGTACGACGACACCTCTTGGCATTGCGTAAGCTGGAGGCCTATCGCAGAGCATATTATGGAGCACATCAAAGAGCAAATTGGGTGGGAATTGAAGGTTTCTTTTCCACTGCTTTCGAGCAGGAAGAAACCCAACGCACCCTGCAGTACTAAGGGCCGCCTTCCGCAAAAGGCCAATGCCGCCGGTACAAGAGGCACAGCGTCAGCGGACATATACGGGAGCCACTACCTTCTGAGAGATAAGTTTTACGGTCATGAGGGCTGTAGTACGGGTCTCCTCAGGGAGGAGGAAGGAGTGCAAATAGTAACGCAAAATCTGCGGGGGTTTAAGCAGGAGGACAGAGCGCAGTGGATGGAAGCTTGGAGGAGAACCTCTAAGCGGGACAGACCACTGGCTTGGTGTCTTCAAGAGACCCATGTGGAAAACGAAGGGGAAAGACAGAAGATGCAGGAGGCGTGGAGCAGAAAGTGGGGAGAACGGTATGAACCGGATGGGATTCAACTTTCGTATTGGAGTGAGGCCCCGGGCAGGGCCGGCGGTGTAGCGATTTTGGTGGAGCCAACAGGGGCCAGTGATGTGACTGCCTGGCATCCGGAATTATGGTCAAGGAGGGCAATTGCGGTTATGCTAAAGGATGTGTTGCTTGTGAACATTTACGCCCCAAATGACCGTCTGGAACGTGAGGAATTTTTTGATCGACTGAAAGAATGGCCGTGGCCAATGACCGAGATTATATTAGCCGGAGACTTCAACAGCGTTCAGAGTCCTCATCTTGACCGTCTAGGCGGAGAGCGTTCGGGACGACCGGAAAGTCCGGCACTTGGGGAACTTGTAACTCTTCTAGACCTTGAAGATGCGAGAATTTTAGCATCTCCTGTGGAGGAGAAGGAGGAACAACCCGAACCGACAGAGTACTATACCTACTGGAGTAAATCATCGGCCAGTCGGATCGACAGGTTTTACGTACCCCGGCAGTGGACGACAGTGGCGCAATGGGTATCGGCTGAAGAACCACCTCTCCATTCGGACCACCAAATGGTTCGCCTTCTGTTAAAAGACAGTAAGTGGGGCAAAATGAGATCACAGTCAGTGAGGAAGGTGCAGTATCCATTTCGAACAGCCCAGCCTGAACAGACTCGCTGAGATCTGAGGAAGGTGCAGTATCCATTTCGAACAGCCCAGCCTGAACAGACTCGCAAGGCGCTCATGGAGGAATTGATTCTACATGAAGTAGGGAAGAAGACAGGGGTGAAAGAATGGGATCGAACAGTGACGAAGTGTGTGGAGTGTATAAAGACGGTAAGACGGAGGGAGCGACAGCGCTCGACCAGGTTTGCCTCGAAACTCTATGCCCAAGCACGGGCCCAGCTCCTCACGAGAAACGATTTGATTGAAGCAAAGATGGAAGATCAAAGAGCTGAGCATATGATACGAGCGGGCAATCGTCTGGAGCGGACATCGGAATGGATACGATGGAAGTTCAAACGAGTTTCTGACTGGGAAAAAGATCAAACTATTACAGAGATTCGACAGATCAATGGGGAACCGTTCCGGCCCCATGCCTCGATCGCGGACAAGTTTGCATCTGAATGGAAACCAATATTAGGGAGGAGCCATAGTACGATTCCGGTCTCGCAACTACCCCGCGAATTTGACTCCTTCGTCAACGTTCCACCAGAGCGACGTCTGACAGTGGAAGATAATGAGAAGCTTATGCAGCCAATAACGCTCCAGGAAGTGTTGGATGCGATCTCAGCTTTGAATAGGCACAAGGCGGCAGGCCCTGATGGCCTAAACAACGATTTCGTAATTGACGCTCAAGCGGTATTAGCACCAGCGCTAGTCGAAATTGGAAATGAACTGCTGAAAGGAGGAGAACCCCCGGCGTCTTTCCTAGAGGGGCTCATTATCCCATTGCGAAAAAAAGGTGATTCAGGGGACGCCATGGACTACCGTCCTATCTCGCTCTTACAAACAGGTTACAAGGTTTTTGCAAAAGTTCTCGCACATAGAGTGCAAAAGATCTTAGGCAAACCGATTGGAGAAACGCAACAGGGCTTTGTGCACGACAGACAGATGATGAAGACTGTCATGATGATGATGGCCATACTGGCCACCGCGAGAGGCGAACCAGACCTCGCAGCGGCGGCGAGCAGAATCATTTTACTTTTGGATTTTCGCAAAGCCTACGATACGGTAGCGCGGGAATTTTTGTTTCTCGCTCTTCTCAGGTTCGGTTTCTCCGAGGCGTTTGTGAATATGATCAGGCGATTGCATGATTCAACCACAGCTAGATTTCTAGTTAATGGTCTATTGTCTCAAGCTACGGCGGTACAAACGGGCATCAGGCAAGGATGCCCCTTAGCACCCTTGTTGTTTATTTTAGCGGCGGAAATATTGGCGCTGGCGATTACGCAAGATACAGACCTGCAAGGGGTTCCGGTGCCCGGTGATCCGACGCTCACACATATTTTTTCGGCATTTGTGGACGACTCAACTGTGTTTTTACGGGAGGCGAAGCAGCTACCGCGCGTCATGGAAATTATTGAACGATTTGGCCGGTTATCGGGTTTGCATGTACAGCCAACAAAGAGTAAAGTGATTTTCCTGAATACGGTTATTGAATTGGAGGCCTATGAGGGCATACCAGTTCTCCAGCATGGGGACACCATCAGGTATCTCGGTTACTACGTCGGAACAGGAGACTTAGAGCACCACAATTGGGCAGTACGCATTCGCAATATCCGGAGAAGGCTAGCGACCGCGACGCATTTAGCCACCAGTGTTGCAATGAGAGTGACCATCATGAATGTGATTGCGCTGCCAGCCATTCTCTATACAGCGGCGGTGTTCGACCTACCGAAATGGGCAGAGAAGGAATTACGGAACCTTCAAAAGCAATTTATCTGGCGACACTCGACATCGAGTGACCCAAGTCGTCATAAATTGAATCCAGGGCTCCTATACACGCCCCAAAAAGCAGGAGGCGTCGGCTTAGCGTCGATATCAGTGGCAGTCAAAGCATTACGGATGAAGCATGCTATTCTCTGGCTCACTCAAAAGCAGGACCGGTATTTCTTGGCGTGGCGCTCGTGGGCTTTCCGAGGATCCGATGAAGAAGGGTTCGCAGTGATAACCCCACACAACCCGCCGAACCCCAGATGCAGGGCCTTTAAAGTCCCCGGGCTGCGAATGCAAGCGCACATCGGTGCGTGGCTCAACCCCGACTCGAACACAGAGATTGCAATCCAAGAACGTCTACAGAATGAGATGGACACTTTAGTGCGGCGTTCGATTGGATGGAGGGTTGGAAATACTTTGGAATTACGACTATATGACCCTCTTCCGCCTCGGACATGGGCGTTGCCGGAAGAAACTGTGGCGTTCTGGCCAACATACCTGTGGACGGACAACCCATGGATCCGAGAACGCAACGGAAACTTGCTCACAAGTAAGAAATATCCTAGGATACGAGTGTGTCCTCTGGCCGATCTAGAAATTCAGCGAACTGGCCTAACCTCCTACTCGATGCTAATTCCCTCGCCAGTGGCGGAAAACAAGCATCATACCTGCCCGAAGCTAAGCAGGTGGGCGTTGGCTATACTGTTGGGATCTCCACCACTTGAAATTGGAGGGCGAATTCAAGTGAACAATGCAGCACATCTACGACAGCCACCACAGCTAGAACATCAGTACAACTGGAAATTCAAGTGAACAATGCAGCACATCTACGACAGCCACCACAGCTAGAACATCAGTACAACTGGATGGCAGAAGAGCGTGGTCAAATAATAGGGAGACCTCAGGTGGAAGCTGACGCAGAACCCTGCCACATCGTACTGGAACAAGCCAGGGACGGGCTCCATTGGCAAATATCAGGGGACACATCGATTTCAAAGGACTATGAAAAGGATCTGGCCACGTTCCGCAGATTGGAAGCGCAGAACAAGATAGTATTCAAAGCACACCCCAGCTTGCATGCGTTTCCGTGGTCCGTACCACCCAAAGTGTCGAACCACAAGATACACCAAGCGTTGAAAAAACTTTCGTTTGCGCGAGCAAAAGGAGAGCTCGCTCCGGCGCTGACCAAAGTAGTCAACAGACTTGAGGCAAGGGCAAAACAGGATGACGGGCTGTGGCAGGCCTTGCAGCAAACCCCGAACCAATTGTGGAGGCACCGAAACGCGATAACAGAGTATCAAGTCTGGGTCAACTACAGATTGGCGGTCTCACAGCTGAATCTATACTTTGACGGACGGCAAACTGACAACAGCTGCAAGAAGCTGGCGAGCTGCAAAGGACACAAGGAAACCTTAGCTCACATCTTTTGGGAATGTCCTTGTGCAACTACGTGCTGGGAAGCGCTAATAACGCACTGGACTGGGCAGCGATGGCAACAACATGAGTTGGCGATGTTCAAGGGGAATTGTATGTCAAGATCACCACCGACACTGCCGTCGGTGATGCAGGCTAGGCTGCAAGCAACCTTCACAGACGAAGTGGAGGCGTACGTGATCGAGTGGAACCGAGTGTGGTGGATACTTAGTTCCATTTGTATAACGGTCCTGTGGATCCAAAGAAATCGGGTGACCCATCAGCAGGAGCAAGTTACGCAACAAGGAAGTCAACACGAATTTTTGAAGACTGGGCTGCAGCAATTGAGGGCACTGGCACGACGCGAACGTCGGCACCCACACACCAAAATACAAGGCACGCGCCTGCTCCTCTGTTTAGGAATGTTGGCGCGACCGCTTCAAGAGGCACCACCGCAAGGTGTGAGTCAAGTACAACCACCGGATCGCATGACGACACCGGCGTTAATATCCTGGCTTAGGAAATTCCAGACATCTTGTAAACAGTAAAGTTAAATAGACAAGTCTGATCCTCCTCCTCCTCCTAATTGCTGGACTTTTTGTTGGTGGCAAAGCGCCAAGAGGATCCACAATCTTGCCACAACATCACTTCAAATCCTAGAGATAGATTGTGGTAATAAGCTCTGCCATAGTAATATCCACACGCACTTCCTCTGTGCATTGTGCTGTGTGACCCCGTCACAGTGTGTTTGCACACCATTTTGCATAAATGATCCTCTTGGCGCTTTGCCCCCAACAAAAGTCCAGCAAATATGTCGGTGTCTTTGTCCAAATCCGGACTCCAACAAGAATTGCCAACAAATTGCCCAGATTTTGTTGACCCGGTGTGAAGCCTATTGAACCTATTTTCGCAAAAATTTTGACAAAAATCGTTATTGCCAAAAATTTTGTTGACCGGTGGAGATGCTCTTAATGTAGCTATACATGTACTTGTGTATATCATCGTCATTGGCTCTTTTTGTCTGTCGGGTCTGTCGAGCGCCAGTCGGGTGTAGCTGTCGCGTCGGTTTCCCAGTCGGGTGCAGCAACAAGTGCCATGTTCTTTATACATATTTCTAAAAGAGCGTTTAAAACGTTATTAACGTTGGAATCCGCCACCCCATACAAACTTCGAGTGTGGGGGCCACAATGCGTGGAGAACAGCGGCGACCCTTAGAAAAGTTGGTGGCGGCAAAGTATCCGGGAGTGGCTAAGTGCCAGGGATTCTCCTGAATCTGTATGCGCCGCTCGTTGCTTTTGTATAAAATCTTCTGCGTTATCTTCTGCGTTTGGCGCATACAAGTTCGAAATTATGGCTGATGCCTAGCATTCGAGCAGTGAACGCGCCTCTGTTTGCCGAAGGCGGAGGATACGCTCCCAAAGGTACCGTACACACGACTGAAATACAGCACAGTTCAATACATTACAAAATGCCTTCCATAACGTATACCTTTATAGTAATTTAGGCATCTGAAATATGATATTATGATTTGCTACGGTGCATTTCCTAGTCTATATCACAAATAGTAGACTTCAAAACAGCATACATATGACATTTATGCTATAATACAGGCTCGTGTGAATTTCAGTGCGCACTTTGTGAATTTGAGTGCGCGTTATGAGAATAACGCCGTGCAATGGTGTAGTGTCTCCGCTGTTGAATGTGCGCAGCGCACAAGGCTAACGTGGTTTAGACAGGAGATCAGCCTAGACGACAACGAGAATCCCCGTGTCTCGCAGAGCCTAGCACTTCGTGCATACACCCACGCGCTATGCATAATCTCCACCCGTGTTAGGGGATTGCACGGCGACGGCTGATCAACATGGGGTATAGTGAAGTACGACTTGTTGCTCTGCTCATAGACTATGTAGCTGACGGGATCCACCGACAGCGGCGCGACAAGGTCAACACGCCGTCGTGCAGCTCGCGCTACAAAGGGGACCACACAACAGATAGAACGATGAGATTGTCATGTGCTGGTAGCGGATGGGGAAAGAGCAAAGGCATCAAGCCGCGCGAGGCCCGTGAAAGCTAAAGAACCAGCAGCCACGTCAAATCGACTGACTACAGGAGCATGTCATACAATACAATGTTCGATGCTCAATGTGGCAGAGCTCCGTCTATTACGTTGAGTTCCTTGTTGCGCATTGGTTTGACGATTTTTAGTCGTGGTCCTCGGGCAACTCCAGTCGCACGTAGCAATTTGGTACGCGTCTGTGCGTTCAGTTCATATATATCTATGATAGCGGTAGCTTTTGTTTGAATCCCCACCATTATGCATCTCTAATGGAAGAGCCGCGTAAGCGGATCAATCCGAAGTCCTGCGGCATATCCGGATTCAGGACGAACCGCGTACTTGGTGAAAGACACAGAGCATAGTGACAGATGAATGCACCGTAAGTGCATTAGATTTCGGTTGCATTGCCTTCAATGTCATTAGTTTTCATATCGCCCCAATGAACGTGCTGCGCCAGCAGCACTGCGGACACACGATGCATGCACCATTGCTCTGCTTTCAGCAACCATCTAGCCCGTACATCAGTATGGGCTAGATGGTTCCAAAGCGCTTTCCACTACGATTGAAGCATGCCCCGCTGCCGCTTCAAGCAGATTAAGTTGCTGGAGTTAGATGCACAAACGCACGTAGAGCAGGAAGTTTTTCGGCATAGTGCCGCCCGGCCGGCTCAAGCCACAGAAATCAACAGGAAACGTGGAGACCAGCAACGGTGGCGAGTCGCCACTGGCGCCGAACTGGTCTTGGTCGTCTCCTGCATCGCGCGCCGCAAAAAAAAAGTCCGTGACGCCTGCAGATGTGGATCTGCCCAGTAACTTAGCACGGATTCGACCTGTACGCGTGCATAATAATAAAAAATAGAGATGTAAGCGTATGCAGGTGGTTTGGCAGCTCCGGCAGCTAGTATATGCCCTCAAAGAGCGGGGACCAACGTGCCGCCAAAGCTAGCCGCTCGATGCCTTGTGCGTTATGCGTAGATGTGTGGATAGAGTGGGTTGCAGCTTGCTCCGACGACACGGCAGCGAGTATATGCCATATAGAGCGGGGGCCACCGTGCCGCCAAAGCTCACCGCTTGATGCGTTGTACGTAGTTGCGCTGTCCGTAGATGCGATGCGGCGAGGAATGAAGGATTAAAGTTGAACTGAAAAGGTTTGGTCATTTACCATCTTCTTCGTACTTACGGTTCCAAACTAGTTTTTGGTATCAGTACAGATATTTATAGCTTAGTAATTTCTAAATTTGTATTGTTTTTAATCCGAAAAGCGCTGTACCACAGGGGTTGCAAGTTTCGTGACTGGCGTTGCAACATTGACGATCATCTCAGTTCAACATATCCAAAGCCGAGAGTCCCTTCAAGGCGAGCCTCTGCGGTCGAGTCGAGGGGACGTCACCTTCGCTCGCGTCGCCTTCGTCTGAGTCCCCGCCCCGTCGCCATGAAGCCCCGCGTCCTGTTGCTTGTGTCCCCGCTGTGCGTGCTGCTGCTGGCTGCGCTCCAGCTTGCGGCGGTCTGCTCTGCAGTGGAGCGGACAGTGGACAACGCGCACTGGACGCGCTGGGAGCGCGGGCCCCGCGCGGCCCCCGAGCTGCTGATAACTCTGCGCGTGGCCCTTGCGCCCCGCAAGAGCGACGGCCAATTGGGGGAACTCGTGGCGGCCGTGACGGACCCTGCGTCGCCGCTGTACGGACAGCACCTGACCAGCTCGGAGCAGCTCCGGAAGCACTTCGCGCCGCCGGACGCCAGTCTCCGGAGCTTCCAGCAGGTCGTGCAGGACGCCCAAGTGCTGCGGGCCGAGCCGGCGGACGCGGTGCAAGATTTGTGGTACCTGGAGCTCGCGGTGGCCACGGCGGAGCGACTTTTCGGCACCAAGATGTTCCACTACACGCACCGCCAACGCTCCGGGCTGTCGGTGGTCCGTCCTGAAGAGAGCTACAGCATCCCACAGGAGCTGGAGGGGGTCGTGACCTACGTCGACGGACTCGAGAGTTTCCCGACGGAAATGCAGGCCAAGTTCATGCAGGGAGGAGGCACGGACGAGAAGGACCCGTTCGCTGTCAGGCAGCAGCCCTTTGCGAGCGACTTCTTCGTGGGGACGAGCGGGGCGACGCCGGCCGTGATCCGCCAGCAGTACGACATCCCGGAGAAGCTTCCAGTCAACTCGAGCGCCTATGGCGTGGCTGAAGAGAGCGACCGGACGGACCAGGTGGATCGCTACAAGCTCGTGGTGGGCACGTTCCTGCACGAATTCTACAATGAGATGGACCTGAACCAATTCCTGCGCACGATCGACGGACAACACCAAGCGTTCAAGATGCCGAAGACGACGGGGTCGTGCACGACTCAAGGCCCCACTGGCGAGGCGTCCTTGGATATCCAGGTGACGGCAGGTCTGACGGCGCATGAGACTGGAGACGCCTCGACCATCGAGATGATGTGCTACACACAGCTCCGAGACCAGGCAAGAGGCTACGCTCCGGACAATCAGGAGCCATTCTTCACCTTCATGCAGGACGTGAACGCGATGCAGCCTCCACCCGCCGTCGTGTCCATTAGCTACACGGACGACGAGTGCAGCGTGCCGGTCGCGTACGCCGAAGCGGTGAACCGCGAGCTCATGAAGGCAGCTCTCCGTGGCATTTCGATCCTGGTCTCTGCAGGTGACGCCGGCGTTCGAGGCAGCCACCTGGCTGACGGCTTCTGTCGCGTGCCAACATGCTCCAAGTTTATGGCCATGTTCCCAGCGTCGTCGCCGTACGTGACGGCGATTGGAGCTACGACCATCGCCACGGGCTCCGCTCGAGAGGCCAACGGGAAGTGGAAGGAGGCCGTGACTTCCACTGCTCAAGCTCGGGCTCTCATCACATCTGGCGGTGGATTTAGTGACCTTTACGACATGCCCGAGTACCAACGCAAAGCTGTGGGTCCTTACTTGGACTTCGCCAACTCGTCTGGGCTCTCACCATATTTCAGAGACACCGGAAGAGCACTTCCGGATATCGCAGCGGTGGGGCATGCCTTCCCTGTGGTTGTCAACGGCGCGGTGGGTGCGACGGATGGCACATCCGTGTCTGCCCCTGTGGTGGCCTCGATGATCGCGCTGCTCAATCGGGCGCTGCCCAACCTGCCGCCACTCGGGTTCCTGAACCCACTGCTCTATCGGCTGTATGATGTGTGTCCTCAAGTGTTCGCCGACATCACCCACGGCGACATCTCGTGCGGTTCGAGAGGGATGCAGTGCTGCAGCAAAGGGCACATGGCCACTACTGGATGGGACGCAGCTTCGGGTCTTGGAACGCTCCGCTTCTCTACGATGCTGAAGGACCTCCCCGATTGCTTGGCGCGCATTAGCGCGTCAAACGATTTTGCTGCCGCCGAGCAAATGGCTACGATGTTGCTGGACGAGGAGCCTGACGTCGAGTCTGCGATCCACATGAAGAGCTGGACGGCGGGCGAGCAACGAGCCACTCGCTTCCTGGGCGTCGTCGGTCTGATTGGTGCTGTCACGTTGGTCGGCGTATTGGTGGCTTTGCGGGAGAGGCTCTTTTTGGACTCGAGTGATCCCCAGAGAGCAGGCTCGAGGCGGTATGGCTCTTGTGCTGCTCACGACTCAGCACGCGAATACTTGCTCTCTCACTAATTTGCAACAGCTCAATAAGGCAAGAATGAAGAGCTTGAAATGCCATTATGGTTCTGTGGTTCTGCTTCCACGAACGCGTTCGTGCTCGCGAATTAATCACTATCTTCGTACACCTCAATATCTTCCTCGATCTCGTCGTCTTCATCGACCAGCTTCGCCTTCAGCTCCTTCGCGCAACGCGTTCGTGCTCGCGAATTAATCGCTATCTTCGTGCACCTCAATATCTTCCTCGATCTCGTCGTCTTCATCGACCAGCTTCGCCTTCAGCTCCTTCGCGTCCTGACGCTGCCCGTGAGATTCCTTCGCTTCCGATGCGTCCTCAGTAACGAGATGGAGTTTCTGGAGCCACGTAGCGCACCGCTGCATGCATCTTCCGGTGGATGTGGCGTTGTGTAGTTGCAGCCAAGGCGAAGCGAGGAGCTCCTCGACTGACGCACGCTCTGAAGGCTGAATACAACCACCGCAGACTCGAGTTATTGACTTGATGCTGGTACAATGGAAAGGTTGTAAAACTATCTCACCTCCTTCTTCAGACACCGGCCAATAAATTCGTGGAACTCGGGGGTGAACGGTTCCCCATTACCATCCACTTCAGGAAGGCGAGGCTCCGGGCTTTCGACGATGCTTTGGACCACCTATCAATGCAGTCACCACCATTTCGTCCAAGTTAGGTAAGCTCCCAACAAGGCCAAGACCACGAATTCCTACGTCGATGTAGCTTCGCGCGTTTGCGTAAGGGAAAGTTTGCGTCGCGCATTCGATGAGTACAAGGCCGACGCTCCAGACGTCCGACTTGTAGCTGACAATACGAACGAAGCAATCGTGAGCTCACACAGTGATCAGCGCCAAACAAATCAATACCCCTCGACAACTCACTCGTAAGGCTCATTTTGCACGCGCTCGGGGGCCATGTACTTGAAGGTGCCCACGAAGGTCTGAGCCATGCTGGTCGAGGAGCAGAGTTCGCGGGCGAGTCCGAAATCCGTCAGCTTAACCGACCCATCCTGCTGGACGAGTATGTTCTGCGGCTTGATGTCGCGGTGGACGTGGCGCACGCGTTTGAGGTGCGCGAGTCCCGTGAGTACCTGCATTGCGATGGCGGCAACGACGCGTTCTGGCACGACGTCAGCGTGTTTAGGCAGCTTTGCGAGGAGTTGATCCAGAGACCCCAGCGCGCAGAACTCGAGCACGATGCTCAACGCGTGGTCCTGGAAGTACGCGCCGTAGAACCCCACGAGGTGTTCACTCTCGATGCCGTAGAGCGTGCGGATCTCGGTGAGAAGCTGGTCGCGCCTGGGCTTGTCGAACACGTTGGTCACCACTTTGACTGCATACAACGCGTTCGTGTCACAGTGCCGCGCCTTGAAAACTTGGCCGGAGCTGCCCCTCCCGATCATGCTGCACGTCTCGAGGTGGTCCAGCGCCACGAGCTTTCGCGTCGAGTGAGAGATCACCACGCACTCACCGACCTCATCCTCGTCGTGTTTGTGGCCGGGCTTGTCTTCCGCGAACGTGACGCCCGAGCTGTTGATCCGGAGGCCGGCCTTGTGCAGCGTCGTCTCTCCGATATCACACGAGGCTTCGAACTTGTCGTCGCCATCGTCGCCTCCGTGCTTGCAGTCAAGGTCGCGGTCAGACGCCACCACCGTCAGAGCTGGCCTCGACTTCATTGTCTTGGAATGAAGAGTGCGAGTTGTCCAAGTCTGAAGTGATGTGTACAATGGCCGACTCGACTCAGCGAGCCGAAGCGTAAAGGAGAATGGACGGATGAACACCCGAAGTCTAAGTATGTTTCGCTGTTCTCGTCCTCAAAAATAAAGTACTGTACAAGCTTTTAACTGACGAGGGTAAAGCGCGATCACCTAACTCCAAGACTGAAGCGTGGTCTTATCTATCTCCGCCTCGTCATGCAGCTCTCGTAGGTTGGGATCATGTACTTCATGTTGACGAAGGCATCGGGGCCTCCGTGCTTCTCGAGGATGTTGAGCGTTTCGAGGATGAGGTCGCCCACGTTCTCCTGCCGTCGCTGAGCGTAGTCGATGGAGTCGCCGCAGTTCACTCGCTTGGTGATGAAGAGGTTGAAGATCGACAGCAACTGCCGGTAGTACGGCACAAGCGCCTCGCCTGTGTACGGGCAGCAGAGCACGAGTCGCTGCAACACCTTCATCTGCAGACACAGCACCGTTTGGTTGCGCGTCATGAGGTTCGCCTTAATGGGCGGGATCAACTGCGGCAGGCACGGCAGCACTCGACTCCCGCCCTTCTCCAGCATGTCCAGGGTACCGTTAAGCGCCAAGAAGTGATACGGCTCCTCCAGCTCGCGCAGTCCTTCCATGAACACTGGCAGGTAGTGTGCGAACGCGAAATCCAAGAGCGACAGATCGACCTGCCACTGCAGCTTCCGTACAGCTCCGGCGAAGTTCACGCGCACAGGAAGATCCCCTCGGTCATCTGCAAGCAGCAACGAATTAGCGGTCTTCACTCACGTCTTTAGGTGTTTGCTTTGATCCGGTTGTACGTACAGAAGTAGCGGAAGCGCGTGGGCTCCACCT
>JAIKVH010000453.1:0-14582 GCA_024679275.1 Phytophthora niederhauseri
GCGTCGTACACGGGCACTGAGCGGGCAGCGCTCTCCCGTGTCGGGCCTAGCAGCAGCAGCAGCGACGACAACCAGGCCAGCGCGCGCAGCAGCATGGTCCGCTCTCGTCGATCTCGATCTGAGTTGGGACTGGTACATGGTACCTATATATCGGGTTAGAGAGGGAAAGATCGGTGTAATTCTACAGTCAAGGTGGAACTGGTTCTGCTTAGAGATGCAAGAAATCCCACGTAGCTAACCGTACTACATGCAAACCGTAGCATCACAGCCGCTTCATGTACTAGCAAGCTCTCCATCGCTGTCCCTAGTCGAGAGCCTCTCGAAGAGGGTCAACACGTTGAAGTGACGACCACCGAAAGATACGCTTTGCGCACGAAAGGGCACTTACCTAGATTGATTGGTAGGTAGGTACCCTGTACCAGTCCCAACTCAGATCGAGATCGAGGGTCAAGCCGACAGCGGACCATGCTGCTGCGCGCACTGGCCTGGTTGTCGTTGCTGCTGCTGCTGCTAGGCCCGACACGGGAGAGCGCTGCCCGCTCAGTGCCCGTGTACGACGCAGCTGCTGCTGCTGCTAGGCCCGACACGGGAGAGCGCTGCCCGCTCAGTGCCCGTGTACGACGCGAGGGGACTCTTCGCCGACCGCCTGACTCACGACGACCGCGTTCGTCTGCGCAGCTGTCCGTGCAGCGCCCGCCCCACCAACAGTGACGGGCAGCTCTCCTCTTTAGCGTCGCTGTGCCTCCCCGTCGACTTCACCGGCAAGAGGCCGCGCAAGGAGGTCTTCGCCTTCTCAGTAGTGACCGACGACCGCTGGAGGCACTACGACTGGGACCAGGTACTGTGCGCGCTGCTGCTTGACCCACGCCGACCGGTATCGTCGCTTAACTGACACACTGCTTGCTTGCTTGCTTGCCTGCTTGTTGTCCGGTGCCTGCCACTGGCAGCTCACGACCGTGGCGTGGAATGAAGACAAGCAGCTGCTTTGCCATGCGCACAGCAAGGGCGTCAAGGTCGTGGTCAAGCACAACTTCGACGACGTGGAGCAACTCTGCAACACCACAGCTCGCCAGAACTGGATCAAGGTGAGTGAGTGCGCGAGTAGCTTGGGGTGCAGCCGCGGCTGGCGTTATCTCATGCATTACTGGTATCACCCGCAGCTTGGGGCGGCTTGCCTGCCTGTCGTCTTGTCTCGGGCTGGCTGAGAAGCAGACTAACGGAGCGCCTCTGTTTTGCGGTCTGCAGGCGACGTACACCCAGATCGTAGAGAACTACGCCGACGGCGTCAACATTGACACGGAGAAGCCCATGCACGGAGCCACTGCCCAGTGCATGGGGTCACTTGTGTACGAGCTGCGGCACGAGTTGGAGCAGCACGCACTCACGAAGAACGCGCAGGTTCGTCCTCGGCACAGAGATCTCATGGCTCGGATCAACCAAAACAAACCATCAAGCTGGTGTGAGCGCTACCTACTTTCCTATCTACCTGCTACTGACCCCCGTCCCGTGCGTCACGCTCGACTTGTTTGTATGCAGATCACGTTTGACGTTCCCTGGGCACCTCGCGGCGTGGATGGTCGGTACTACCCGTGGCGAGAGCTCGCGGACGCAGCGGATTTTCTGTTCGTCATGTCGTACGACATGCGTAGCCAAGTGTACGACGCGTGCGTGGCAGGCGCCAACGCCCCGCGGGCGCTCGTGCAGCAAGGTGTGGAGGAGTTCCTGCTCGCGTTCGACATCGCGCCGGACAAGCTGGTACTCGGGGTGCCGTGGTACGGCTACGACTACCCGTGCCTGGGGCCGCAGCAAGGCGCGGTGATTGACGACGCCTCGAGGTGTCGGATCCGGCCGGTGCCGTTCTTCGGTGCCCCTTGCAGTGACGCGGCAGGTGGACAGGTCGACTACGCCGACGTCCAGCGACTGGTGAAGCGGCACGGGCTCGTCGAGCAATGGGACCCCACGACGGAGACCCCGTTCGTGTGGTACGCGCAGGAGGGGCGCCAGTCGCAGATTTGGTTCGACAACCCGCGCAGTCTGCGCGCCAAGTACCGCCTCGTGCGGGAGCTCGGGCTGCGCGGCGTGGGCATGTGGAACGCCGACACGCTCGACTACTCGGGCGGCGGCAGTGCAGCCAACGACACGCGGCTCATGTGGAGCTCGCTGGCGGAGGCCTTTGCGTCGTGAATCACTCGCGGCTGTCCTGCATCCAGCCTTGCCGGTCTACTAGCCACAGGCCAGCAAGCTAGAGCATGCGCCTGTTGTTGCGGCCGGTCGATGGTGTTCGCGCTGCTGCTGTTGCTGCTCCTACTGCTACTGCTATCATAGCAGCCTCATTGTTTGTTGCCTTTTTGTAAAGACAAGTCTGGCATGATTTATTGTTGCAAACTTTCCACGTTTCTATCGATCGTGCGCCACTACACCAGCGAAAAACCGTTTTCGACCGAATCCGGAGCGAAGAAGGCGGCGGGAAGCACGCACGCTGACGACGGACATTATCGTATGCATTCCCTCGCCGCTGATATCCCCCAGCGCGGGTAACCGTGAGAATGCCGCGCGCTTGATAGGCATCGGCTGCGCACAACCAGCGTGAGCGCGGCACTAACGTCGCGGGCCGTTTCGAGTGACTGGCATCGGCCGTTACGGAAAAAGATCCGCACGTTGAAGTATCCGTTACGCGGGATTCGCAAAACACGGTGGGGTAGGTCTGGAAGGCGGTGGAGCGGCGGCGGCATGGACGTCCAACAGCGGCACCTTCGAGGCTCGAAGATGGCTAGTGCACAGAGCAAACGCCTCTAGAAGGATGCGTGGATGCTAGTTGGCAACAATTCGTGTTGATGTCTGAAAGTAAAGTAGCAGAGGCCCCCTATCCATAGCTTATCTGTCGTAAGAAGGCTTGGCCGCGTGAGTGAGAACTCCACACGGTGACGACAGTTGGAGCTGACCAGGTAGTGCAATCCTAGACCCTCTTGCTGCCTTTGGTGAACGGAAATGTGGTTACTCCGTTGCGCGTCATGCCACTTCAGAGACCCACCACACACGCAAAGTCCAGTTGCCACAGTTTTGGCTGGAGCAGGGAACGAGGCCGAACTGCCAAGTAACACAGCGCGCTGGACGGCATGGCAATTTTCGCGCTACTCGCTCGCTCGCAGACGCATTGTGCAGAATAAACCGTGCGCCCAAACGATAGAAACCGCATGATCCAGGTAAAACTTTCCCCTCAGCTGCTGCTGCTGCTGCTGCAGATTTTCTGCCTCATGTGGAACGGTGGAAACCCGAGCGCTGCGCTGCTGACAGAGCGATAGTCTACAGTCTACAGTCTATAGATACATGTAGTAGGGCTAGTGCCTTCCTTCCAACACAGCGCACCACGGCACAGGCGCGACGGCGGTCTGAGCTCACCACGCTGTGTTCACAGCGGCAGGCGGTCGCATGTTTTCGAGCAACCCGGCTGCGGCCTACCGCGTTTTGAGACAGCTGGGGGCGATCCTGAAAGGGCACAGAGGGTGATGGGCGGCTGACGTGGATTTAGAAATAGAAATAGAAACTCCGCGCCGTTTCCGTCGCGAGCAGCTCCGTTTCTAAGAAGGTGCAAGCTAAACTACAGGCTCCATTCCCAGATTTGCCTCTAGCCTGCCAGCCAGAAGATCGCCCCGCTCGCCACGATGGAGATGGAGCTGCCGGCCACGCCCACGCCCGCCGACTCGAGGGGCATGCACCTCAACTTCCAGTCGCCCACGGCCGACAAGGCGCAGCAGTCGCTGCGCATGCAGGTGGCCGCCCACAACTTCAAGAAGCGCGCGGCCTGCGACTCGCCCGACGACGCCTCGGACGACGCCGACGGCCCGCTGCCCGTGGCCACGTGCAACTTCGCGGCGCTGAGCCGCCACTTCCACCTGCCGCTCAAGGTCGCGGCCGAGAAGTTCGGCGTGCGCGCCACCGCCTTCAAGAAGCGCTGCCGCGCCATCGGCATCCGCCACTGGCCGTACCGCAAGGTGCGCAGCCTCAAGCGCTCGCTGCAGGAGCTGGAGCAGTGCCAGCAGCAGGCGCAGGACGGCTCCGGCCCGCCGCTCTCGGACAAGCAGCTGCGCCAGTTCGCGGGCTACCAGAGCCAGCTCAAGCGCCTCCTGTCGCCCGAGACGTACGGCATCGACCCCTTCGGCCAGGCGCTGCCCGCGCACTTCTTCCACGCCGACGGCGACGGAGGCAACACGCCCGACGACCACGACTCGGACGAGGACTCGTGCGGCTCGCAGAGCCCGCGCCCCGGTCTCGAGCACTTTATGCACCGAAACAAGGCGCGCAAGCACCTCTTCACAGACTCGCCGTCCTCGGCCTCCGCCTCGTCGCCCCACCGCGAGAACCTCTTCTTCGGCAACGCCGTGGCCATGAACGCGGCCGCCGAGTACGCCCGTGTACAGCAGTTCAACCAATACAACGCCCAGGCGGGCATGATCCCCGCGCAGGCGGGATTCGTCTTTGATTCGATGTACGACCCTTTCGGCGAGCTCAGCGCCTCCACCATGGATCCGTACGGCGAGAACGACCACCCGTCGTGCGGCTACTCGCTGGACGCCGTCTCGTACGATCTGTTCCCGCTGCAGCCGTCCCCCACCATGGCCATGCGGAAAGCCACCGCCATGGCGCAGCAGACGATGGCGACCACCGCCCCGAACGCAGAGGAGCCCGCCGTCTCCTCCGCTCCGAGCGGACTCGAGGGCCTCGAGGACGACATCTTCCGCCACATCTCCCCGGAGTACGGCTGCCTCGTGTAGACGGACGGACTCTGCTCGGATAGATGTGTCGACAGTCAGCCCCTCGTTCTCTCCTCCTCGGCTTTTTGCTTGCTGCTTCCTTTTTGCATTTTGCGACCGGCGTGCAACAACCGCGCCTTCATTGTACGAGCTTTAAATTATTCTGATGGAAGATATCAATAAAAAAACACTTGCGCTCTCCGCCAACGCTGCTAGCCAGCTATCAGTATGTGTCACCTCACAGCCTGCCGCGCGCGGAGCAGAGCTTGCACGAAGTCGGCTACTTGTCGGTACGCTGCGACTGCGACAGCAGCGTCGGTGTTCTTGACGCTGAGCAGGTTTGGCGCCATCACAATGGCTGCAACGTATAAAAAAACATTGGTTAGTTGCAGAGCCCAACGCTCATGTGGAAAAGGGGGGAGGCCGCACCCATGCTCTTCGCAGTCATCTTGTTCTCGCGCTCATACTTGACGATGTCATTCAGCAGGTCTAACAGCCAGAACGTGACAGTTTGATGCAGGGCTGGCAGCGCTGCCAGACTCTCGAGCACAACCTTGGGTTCCGGGTTCTAAAAGTACAGAAGTACAGGAAGCATGCGTTAGAGTACAGCCCCCTGCAGCTTCCGTTAGTTCCTCGCTGCGTACCACGAGTTCACAGGTGCGAGCGATTTGGTTCTCTGGGAGCATGTTGAACAGACTAACCGGTAGTTCTCGAAACCAAACCTAGGAGGCGTATGAAGAAGTTGCTATAAGTTTTGTGTTTAAAGGAGGTCATCGCTGGGTAATAAGTCATACGTACTTTGATGAGAGACGCCATGATGTGGACGTCCGAGCAGTCCTTGAACGTGCCGTCGTCGATGGAGCGCTTGACCGCGATGTATTCCTGCTTGTCCGGGGCCAGGCGAAACACCCCTTCCGTTCGCGCCCCGTTGTGCGCTAGGAAGCAGGTCTTCAGCATTACCAGCACAGCCGGGAGTTTGGAGTCGTAGCCTTCCACCTCTCGCTTGAGCACCGCTTCAAGCGGCAGACCGAACTGCTGATTCAACTCGCGCCACTCGTCCGGTAGCCCCTCGAAACGCGCATACTCCGCGTTGTATGTCACGTGAGTTTCTTCGCGCATCTTGTACGGCCGACTGATCCACTCTCCACGCGACTGGGCCCTTTCAGGGGGGAATCGAGTGTCCTGGTCGACACCTCCAGCCGTCTCAAGCAGAGCGACGGGAGACGTAGCCATTCTGCCAAACTCCTCCTCCACTTGGTTGTTGTGTTCCGACCTCCTCCCCACTGAAGACAGTGCCTCTGCTGACGTAGCGGTTCTGCAGGTCCTTAGATCTTCCGCTACAGCTCTGTCATAGTCGGTGAATATCTGCCGAGCTCGAGGTCTCACCGCGTCCGGTTGCTCGTAGTACAGGTCCTGATCTTCCCGCGATGGTGAAGAAGCCTCTTCCTCCTTCGGATAAATGGTCCGATTGGGGCTCAGATCGTAAATGCGCGGCGATGAGGAAGACGAAGGCGTCGTCTCTGAATAAATACGGGGTACTCGCGCTGGGTAATGGATCGAGTGCAGTCCTAAGCCTTGCCACGCCATAACCAGCTACAACCCCCTCAGTCACTCACTCATTAGCAGCAATACATGAACGCAGCAGACAAACCGATCACGTACGCCTTGTAGATCGATATTCGCGCGCATGAGCTTCTTCACGACCTTCAGCACGCCTGTATAGTTCCAACACACGCAACAGCATTATCCTAACGTTGGTCAACAATCGGATCACTTGACTGCAGGCAGACAAAAGATGCTTCCGAACCGGGGACATTGGTAAGAATGTGGCTGACAATGCGTGAGCACTCGGCCGCCTTCGCAGCGGAGCGGAATTGGAACCCGTACGTGTGGCAGTCCACGCCCGAGAGCCGCCGGAATGCCGCGTCATCGCAAACGCTACGCCACCAGTGACACCCAGCGCCAAGGATGTCGTTCACCACGATGGCACCGGACTCCAGGAGCCAGACCACGATGCGGAAGCGTGCCTCGGCCGTCTGCGCGTCGATCTCCACGCAAATGTGGACTTGGGCCCAGACCCCGCACGAAACGGGCTGCCAGGTGCACGGGGGCTGGATCCTGCGGCCCCGCGCCGCTTCAAGAACAGCTGCGGGTACTGCGAGCGCGTCGGGCTCAGTTGGCAGGTGGTCTTGTCGATGGCGGTGCACTGCAGCGACGGTCGTGTACAGCACAGCCTCGGTCGCCATCCTGACACATGAAGCACCAGCCAAGACAAGCCGAGGGCGGGCGCAGATCGAGAAGTACCTCGCGTCGACCGCCTGAGCCGCCTCGGGCTGCACCGAGACGCTCGACTCGACAGGGCGAGCCAGAGTGCTGCCGCGCCGCGGCCGCGGCCTCATGGGTGCCCACTGCATAAGACGAAACGCACCTTCCGGCCTCTAATCCGAGCGCGAGGGCGGACCAGCGGCCGAAACTGAACGGAACTGGCGCGGCGCCGCTAGTCGTCGAGTGCGCTGAACAGAGCAGGAAAATGCGGGTAAGGGGGGTAAGGCAGGCAGCTTCATCTATTCATCGGGTCTACGCGGAGCTGCTCCTACCGTATACTCGCCCGTGTGCTGCTACGACTCGTCTTCGTCGTCTTCTTCTTCGTCGTCTTCTTCTTCGTCGTCGTCGTCCTTCTCGCGGGCCTCGATCTCGCTCAACATGAGCTGGTACTTGGTCACGACGCGCTGCAACGCGCGATTCGCTGCGATCGTCGGCAGGATGTGCGACTTCAACACGTCCCGTTTCACGAGGTCCTGCGATCAATCCAGTTGTCAGTCGTGGCAGCACAAAGCAAGCGGTTCGGCCACGGAGAAATAAATGAGCGAGTTCACATACCAGAACCATTGGATCCCACGCGCTGCCTTCCTCTTGTTTTGCGGCAGTGCCGTCGCGGGTTGACGGTCTACACAACGGGAAGCAGAAAAGAAGACGCTTTAACTTACGAAACAACTCCCTATGCAGGGCATGCATCACAAGTACGTACGCGTGGAAAGGGCCCATCATTTCGGCACACAGATCATCTAGCCGAGTCACGTCCTCGTCGTGCGTCAAGAACCTCGCATACGCCTGAATCCTGTTGGTCCGCCGCGAAGCAAATACGTCAGAGATTATCAGCCTGAGGACTATCGAGCTCTTGGTGCACAGTGCGGACGTACCAGTAGCGATACTCAGCCGAGCTTTTCAGGATGATCGCGGCGGCGACCTGATGCTCGAGGTGCGAGCGTGTCACGTTGCGCTGCATCAAGGGGTCCGACATGCCGGAAAGCATGGCCGAGGCGATTCCTCTTTGCGTTCGGCCATAGCCAGAGGCATTTTGGAGACGCCGCAGCGGTCCGATCTGCCGTACGCACGCACGCAAACGTTAAAGGGATTAATTAGTGCATCTTACGGAAAGTGCCTGCCCAGCATATCGGATGAAACACACGTACCGGTACACTTTTGATCGACACTGCATCTGTGGGAAGCGCGGAAGCAAAGTCCGAGAACACGAAGCTGTCGTCTGCCACTCGCATCCTTCACGAATGGGAAATATTAGCCCTGCAACACGAGCCACCCACATGAATGCAAAAGACCGTACCAGGAAGACATCGCCGTATCATACGTGTACGAAAGCAGGCTAGAACTGCTCTTGGTTTCGGAGTTCGACTCAGCAAACGTGATAAGCGGCATCCCCTTCGTTGTCACTTGGCACCGAAGAAGAGTCAGCTTGACCTGATCCTCTGGTGTCACCTTCGAAAGAACAATGAGAAAGGTCGTTAAATAAATCACCAGTTCGAATGACGTTGCAGCAGGTAGACTTACGTTCGTAATCGCCTCGATGGAGCTAGCAAGCACAAGCTTGCGCTCTGCTAAATCCCAGATTTTCAAGTCGCCCGAAGCCAGGATCACCAGCAGATAGGGTGACTCGCCCACGCTGCACTCCATTATTGAGATAGAACTGCCCAAAGCTGTAATAGGACACGGCCAAGAGTATCAGTAGCCGGATAGAGTCGTAGGAAGATAACTTGCAGACGCACCTATGCACGGAAACAGTCGCCGGCCACTGCTATTGAGGACAAGAAGGTCGCCATTATGAACGCCAACTGCATAATAACTTGCATTGCCCACAGCGCACACGGCCCGGCCAGGGATGCGATCAATCCACTTGACTTCGCTCCCCTCCGAGCATTGAATCGTCGAGTAAACTGGACCTAGCTCTGTTGGGAATTCAACTCGAAAGTCAGCAAACAATCCTGGAGCGACGGCGCAATTTCATAGTTCCAGACTCACCTATAATTTCCTCTGGCTGAGGATTTTTTAGGTTGTGAACAGTAACTTCTACCACCGCCTTGGAAGTCGCCACTCCGGTACTTGTTCTGCCATTCGACGTTTTGTTTGACGCATTCAATTGTGCACTCGTCTCAATCTCAACAGAAAACTGCAACCGGAACGGGAATTCGGGTAGTAACTGACCCCCATTGGCCACACCAGCACTACTGTTTGGTCAATACAAGGCAGGTTAGTTATAAGCCCCTCTGACATAAGCCACACCAAGTTAACGAACCTTTCGTTCAGCAGTTTAGGCGCTCGCGCAACCACCTCCCTCGACTTTGCTACCACAGCGGTAGCTTGACTAAGGGGTCGTTCGTTCTCTCTCTTCCGTTTGAGAGAATGACCGTCGACCCCGTTCTTTTTCGTCTCAGTCTTGGACAACTTCGCTGGCGCATCGTTGGCCGCTGCCGACGCAGACTTCTCCTTGGTAGTGGTCCCAGCAGAGCTCGATTTGAGCGTAGCCGAGTTATTAGTCTCCGGCACGATACCAACGTCTTTTCCGTTCGTTGACGCCATCCGAGAGTCCAACAGCGTAACATCCGACGCTTTCGGAGACACGATCGTAGGGCCGAGGATATTGCGAATATTGTTCTGCGATGACGCTGGATTGTTGTTCGGCGAAGGCTGTACCTCTCCTTGAAGTAACACTGGGGCAATCCGCTTTTTGTCGCTCTTGCTAGCTCCAGTCGGCGGCCTACTCTGTGGGTTGCCTGATGTCTGGGTGTCCAGCTTTTTCTTCTTCTTTGGAATAAGGGTATTCGTTGTATGGGTCACTGTTGGCGCAACAGCAGTGCTTATTCGGTTGACCGCCAAACGGGGTGAAGTCGTTGATTTTTCTTCAAGCTACAACAAGACAAAACATTTTTTGTCAGACACCAGCCTCGTCCCACACTAACTGGCACCGAAGCACCTTGAGCATACCTGAAGCTGGATGGGATTCTCAACTAGAGTCGATGCAAGCGTGATTCCCGCGCGAGATCCATACTGTATTCACCAAGGTAGCAGTCATGTCGTGCTCGTTAGATAACGCAGCAGCTGTTTACAGACTTCGCTGGGTATCAAAACACTTACCTTTGCTTGCAGCAGCTTGCTCTGCTGCGCATCCGAGATGGGGGTGCCGATTTCGTCCCCTCCGAATTGAAAGCAGCAAATGGAACCATCAAGGGAACAAGCAAGCAGGAGCGACTGAGAACTGGACCACGTTAGGTCCGTGACGGACGAGTCGAAGCAGTCCTTGATGACTGCTAAGGGGCGTGCCAGATGCGCCAGCCAAATGCTTACGGTCGCATCTTCGCCGCCCACAGCACAGCAAGCAAATTCCTTGTCTGGGTCTGCCTTGGTCACTACGTAGCAGTGAAAAACAATACGGTTAGCGGGCGTCAATTTGGACAATCCGACTGTCCACACCTCCTTACCGAGAAGCTTTGGGTTGAATCGTGCACTTGTGACAACGCCCTGGTGGCCCACAAACTTCAAGTCATTTGTCCACGACCCACGGTTCAAAAGTGCCGCGATGTTTTTCTTGGAGCTGAAGGCGTGCGTGGCACAAAGGACAGAGCCATCCGGCGACCACGCAAGTCGGCGGAAGTGCGACGTAGAAGCACAGCCCTCAAATGGCTCGGCCACGACGTCCGACTCCTGCCAGTCGGCCACCTTCCACATCCGCACCGTCTTGTCCTCTCCAGCGCTCGACAGATACTGCACTCACCACACGATTGATCCAGTCTCAGTCAGACACACAGCACGACATATTATCTGCATCCACTTCCTGCCTGTCACGAGCGCACCTTGCCGACGGGATCCCACGCGACGCCCTTGACCCATCCGTTGTGGCCCGTGAGCGTCTGCAGCGGCTGCGTCATGACCTCGCTCACGGCGCCGACGCCCACGTCCCAGATCAAAATGGTGTTGTCGATGCTGCACGTCGCCAGCATGCGGTCGTCGGGCGACCACGCCACGTCCGCCACATCTGCATCCCCAGTAGTAGCAGCAGCAGCAGTGTCAGTATCACTACTTACTACCCATTAGCCACAGAGCGCTGTGACTCACCCATCGTGTGCCTCTCGAGCGTGGAGCAGCGCACCCAGTTCTGCTTGTTGGGTCTCGCGTTGGAGCCGAAGGGGACTGGCGCCGGGGCGCCCGCCTGCAGCTCGTAGAGCAGCACCAGCTGGTCGTCCGAGCCCGAGGCCAAGTAGCGGCCGTGGCCCGCCCAGCGCACGCAGTTGACGGCCTGCTGGTGGTTGGCCAGCGTGGCCAGCAGCTCGAACGTGGCGATGCCGCCCTCGGCCGGCGGCTGCAGCGACCAGATCTTGACGCTGTTGTCCCCGCCCGCGGTCGCGAACAGCTGCAGCGCCGGGTGCGCGTCCACGCCGTAGATGGCGCAGACTGGAGTTGGACACACGAGAACGCAGCGACCAGAGCGAGTTAGAGGGACGGACCAGCGGCATCAGCTGCGCAGGCGTGTCGACTAGAGGATGGAAACGCACCGGTGCCCGACGAGTTCTCGTGCTTGACGTCCTCGGGCTTCTCCAGCAGCATCTCGGCCGCGCGCTCCGCCTCGGCGATCGACAGACAAGTGCGTTAATGAACGAAGACCTGTGTTTTGGAATATAGATGCGGTTTGTGAGGATTGTCGTTAAGTACGCTTCTAACTGTAGCCACTTTTTGAGATGGCTACATGCTGCACATTGTTGAAGTTGCTGTGAGCTTTTAATGCAGTGCTGTTGGACCTCCGCGCTCTTGCTGCTGTCGTGGGCGAGCGGTGTCGCGGCGATCACGCGGAATGAGCGAGGCGCGCTGAAGCTGCTCTACTGGGCCACCCACGGCCAGCGCTGGACGGCGCAATGGGACATTCAGAACGAGCACAGCGACCCGTGCCTCGACAGCGTACGTCGCACAGCTAGGTTATTCGCTTGCAGCTGCTCGCTGCTTCTCTCAGAGCATGGAAGTCATGTTGTGTAGTGGTATGGCATCGTGTGCGACCGCAACGGCCGCATCCGGTCCATGTAGGTGGAGTTTTAGAGTGTGCTGGAGAACGCTGCAGCGGTACTTTCTAACTTGCGGTCACCAACACCACTCGCTGAAGACGCCTCGCTAATAACAACCTCGTGGGCGTTATCCCACCGGAGTTCCCTCGCCAAGACCTCAGCGGCCTGCAGGAGCTGTGAGTTTCTCTCTACTTTTCAATCATCTTTCCGTTGTCTTATAGAGCTAACTGAGCTGTACTTTACGCAGAGACTTGAGCTCCAACTTCTTGACGGGTTACGTGCCTGACACTCTCTCGAAGCTCGCAGCCCTGCGTACAAGTTTCTCTCTACTTTCCAACCATCTCTCCGTTGTCTTATAGAGCTAACTGAGCGGTACTTTACGCAGAGACCTGAGCTCCAACTTCTTGACGGGTTACGTGCCTGACACTCTCTCGAAGCTCGCAGCCCTGCGTACGCTACGTCTCGATCGCAATCACTTTGTTGGCCCTGTTCCGGCTTCGCTAGCGGAACTGTCAAAACTGGAATTCCTGTGAGTACTACGTGCGGCTTGTTCAATTGATCTGTTGGTTTAGCCATTATTAATTTGATTGTTGTCTTCAGGGAGCTACAAGAAAACAACTTTGACCCCGTCAACGCATCCGGAGGCGTGATACCTGCCGCAGTTCAACAGCTCACGGACTCTGAAGGACAGCACTGCCACATTATCTCTTGAACACCTTAATTAAACTTAGGTAGTGCCTATGCTTGCTCATCAATATCGTAGAAGAAGACTTTGGAGTGCTATCATTTTTAGTCCGTTCGTAGGCTGGGCTGGGCTAAGTGTGCCCAACCGCACCACTCCTTCTCAGTCATCGTCATCATCGTCGTCGTCGTCATCGTGCTTGTGGTGGCGAAGGTCGCGCCCGAAAACCTTGGCATCTTCTTCCATTGGCGTCACGGCCGAGGCTTCGTGTGCTTGGTCCGAAGCTCGCGTGGTGCTGCTTTTCGTGCCCATCGAAGACGCCAGCACAACAGTGGAAGCAATAACGAGGGCAACAGTAGCGAGGGCCAGCAACAGATAGTGCATTGCTGTCAGCAGGCAGACACCGATGCGAGAAATTGGGGAATGAGAAGGCAGACAAAAGCAAGACACTGAAAAGCTTGTCGCATTCATTTGAGTTTGATGGACTTGGCGGTTGGGATCTCTTGAAACTTTCAGCAAAACTTCGGTCCACTAACTGGTGCAACCTAGCAGCTATCGTCGTCATCATCATCATCATCGTCGTCGTCGTCTCCGCCGAGGAATCGCCAGGGCTGGAGGTTTGGTCCTGCATATGCGAAGCCATTCTCTACTTCGGTTCGCAGTCCACGCAACGAGCTTGACGGGGCGGCTTGAACATCGCGAAGGGCGAACGCGATGGCGGCAATGACGACGAACCTCAGGATTCGCATGATGAAGCTGGGAAGTGTGTCGGTGAAGGGAAAATGGTGAATGGACTGTTCGTTAGCCCCTGAAGCGTTCAAACTTTGGGTCTTTTCATCGAGTTAACTCGGAATCGTTCGTACAGATACAACTACATCGCTGGGATTTCGCCAGTCGGAGCATTTTTTCGTTGACGACAAGTTGCGATGGATGCGGGGGGACACGATATGAACACACTTTTGCAGTTACAGTGCCTCCACCGTTGGCAATCTCATCTGTGAAGTGCTGCTGGCCTCTTGGTACGCGTGCAGGCAGCCGTCGTCGGTCAGTTTGGACGCGCCCAGCATGCGCACGGTCGAGAAGGGATCCACCACGAGGTCGAAGAGCCCCGAGGCGAGCTCCGCGCGCGGCTCAAGTCTGTAGACGCGGCCGGTTGAGTTGAAGTGGAAGCGCGACACGAAGGGGAAGTCGTACGTCTTGCCGACGAGCCGCTGCACCATCTCTTCGTCTGCCAGCAGGGGCTGGAAGAAGTGCTTGATGGTATCGCGCGAGATGCGCAGCGTAGAGCGCCCCACGCACTGGACCGTGTACATGCCGGGCTCGTCGCCCTCCAAGGGCTCGATCTGCTCGCAGTGCAGCGTGATCTCGGCGTGGTAGCGCGAGTAGTTCGCCCACTGCACCAGGAACGTGTCCAGGTCGCGGAACGCCGGGGACTGCACGTCCGGCAGCATCATGCAGCGCAGCAGCGACTCGGTCTCGGCCGCGTTGCTCCGTGCGGGGTCGTACCCTCGAGAGAAGCTCGCGTAGTACACCCTCACCTTGTCGGCCACGAGGTGCGCGGCGTTGGCTTGGCGCGCCATGTGCAGCGCGAACAGCAGCGACTGGCGCCGCTCCAGGGCCGCCACCTGCTCGCGCATCCGCAGCATCTCCTGCCTCGCCAGGATCTCGCGGCGGCGCTGCGTCTGGTTGTTGTTGTTGGGCGCTGCGCTCTGCACGCGCCAGAACTTGGCGCTCGTGGGCCCGAACTTGCTGAGCGTGCGGCAGTTCTTGGACTGGCGGCGCGCGCGGCGCTGGCGGCGGCGAGAT
>JAIKVH010000454.1:0-14571 GCA_024679275.1 Phytophthora niederhauseri
CTTCAGCAAGGTGCTGAGTTTCAGCCATCTATGTATGTACAAGGGCGGAAAATGAGGATGGTGGCCTCCGCGTGCGCGTGGAAGTCGTCACAGCAACCATGCTCACCAACGCGGGCTATCACATAAACGAAAGCATTAGGGGATACTTTCTGGGTACTAGTGAGGCATGATAGTGGTCGCTGTCGGCCACACGAGCGCCCGCCCTGCAAGCCATGGCAACGCAGCCATGCAAATCGGGGGCAACATGTGTTTTAGATACAATCATTTCGACATATTATACTTGCATTTTGTATGCCTCATGGTGGCCGATTAAACCTGGCGCAGTGCCAAAACCTCATAGTTGTATGGTAGCCACCTGATAGACTGGGAATTTCTGCGCGTTAACACATGCAGCGTGTTTCTACCAATGAAAGCTCTTACATATCTAAATAGCGAGTGCCAACTCGAAAAATTGACAAAGTTGTGGGAAAAAACGAGGGTGGTCGATATAACCTGTCGCCGAGTGTAGATGCTGCGTCTTTGCAATACATACGGCTTTTTGATCATTTTATGTTAACAAAAATATATTTTCGGCCAATCAAATCGTTTTTCTAAGGCGGTGCCGGACTTTACGTCAAGCCTTTTTGTATGGCGGATGGCAGTCAGTGCCGCCGTATCAATCCGTCGTTATCTGTAAACCTTTTTTGGAGGGCCCAGTGCGACACCGCGAACATACCGGTGTGATGGGTATCGTACCGGTTCTGTCTTCCCACGCATATACAGTGCGGCACCGGAGTCGTACCGGTGTTATAAAAAATATACCAGTTCGATGTCAGATCGTATCACGGACAGGGGTTAATAGCAGCGAGAGTTGAGGTGATATCGAGTATCTCGTCCTCCTCACGAAGCTGATATTAGCGATATCAATACCAATATCAATATCATATCAATGTAATGATACGTATATTGATATAGAATGTTACCAGCAGCAACATGGCGAATGCCGCCATCTCCTACCCTTCTCTTAGCATGCCCTTGTACTCGAACCAGTTAGCCCTCATCAAGCACATCATCTCCGCCCGGTCGCCATCAAGCTGGGTCCGCAACTCGTTTACCACGTAGCCTGAAAAAAGTTCGCCACCATATCGACGAATATCTTGAATTCTACATCAGCGAATTAATAAAACGGGTCGCGCGGCGGCACGACGAGGCTAGGCTGCTTAGGTAACGGCGGAGCATGTGCAACAACTCGTCATTTTGAAGCACAGCATACGGCAAACCCGCCAATAATACCCATCGTGTCGACAACACCCGTACTTCACCATTGCTCACCGCAATTGCCTCGTAGATAGTCCGCTGCTTTTTAGGTTTCGACTCCAATTCAGATGGCGGTTCGGTTGCGGTATCTACAACAGCGATTCGAGTGACCAAATCAGCTTCTTTGGCACGCTTAGTTTCAACCGAAAATGGATGCTCCTGTGGTGTCGTCAGGAAATCGAAGACACGGCGGGGGGATCCGGCGATGCTCCCAGGTAGTTAGCCGTAGTTTATTTAACAAGGTGTGATGCAAAGCGAGCTATCCTTAAGGTCTAACTAGAGGCAGAGGCGGCAGAGCCCCTTCGGGCGTTTGAGTGGACAGCATGCGTGTCAACACGATCGTCGTTATACTTTGGGCGTCAGCTTCGTTGTCGTTATACCGATCTTCGCTGTCGCTGTCAACAGCATTGTCGATATGGCTCCTGATTGCTGCTCGCAGTTCAATGCCAGAGACCAGTCAGCATTGTGCTGCTGCTGCTAGCTAGAATCGGCTGTATGAACTTGCCTGCACTACAGCTCCTTGTGAGCACCGAGCATGTGCTTCTTGGCATTAGAAGACGGCTGCAGCCGCATTAAACATGATTTCCATCCGGAAGAGGTCGGGTCCGTGCCTTTTTCCTTAGCTGCGCACACGTGACAAATGTGCGTGAACGGGCTGCTTGGCTTTTTGGTGTTAGGAATCGGAGTAGCAAGTATATGGAGTAATATTCACTCTGTTCCAACCGCTACTCTTTTTTGCAATCCCAAACAGCTCGTACTTGACGAGTTTCACCCAATGAATGCCTTAAGTTCGATGTAAGTTCGATAGATTTTGGCTAATCGGAAGCCCCTCTAAACTAGGGCATTTTTCCAACCGTCCCAACCATATTTGGTTGGAATTTTTCAGAATATTTTTAATGCCATACAAATGTCTATATAAATGCATATCCCAAAAATATCCTTGAGTTTCCAACCCGAGTGGTCGGTACATATTTTTTGTTTAGAGTGAAAAGAGCAGGCAGACTAGCATGTCGATCGCATCGCTTGCTCCTGCCAACAGCAAGAAGGCCAGGACGACGGCGATCAACTCGCTCACGACGTTAATGGCCGCGGAGAGCATGACCCTCGAAGCCACCCACAGGCTTATCGACGGGGATAAGACGGGTAAGGTATTGCGTATTATACTAGACAAGTATGCATATTCGTTAGCCACGTCAGCCGATAAGGTAAGCGCGACCAATACGTGTCTAGTATACTATGGCAAAGTCAAGAATTGGCTAGTAGATAAGTACCCGCTACAAGGAGCTTTGGTTAAATCTCAGCTCCAAAAAATTCTATCAGGGCTGGGTAAGTATTGTAGTAATCGAGAGGAGGTCGGCGACAAGAAGAAAGCGCCCCCGTGCTCAAAACAAGACTTAGAAGCTATGGTGTCTCTACTGCACTCAACGGCTGCGACGGAGAGTGAATACCTGGACGCGGCACTAGTCGTGATGATGTGGTAACTTTACGGTCGAAGATCGGACGCGGAAACAGTCGAGAAGAGCCAGCTATCCATCTTGCCTGGTAAGTAATTAATTATCATGCTCTTAGCAGAATTAGTTTAACCCTGAGTGCATTTATGCTAGATGGAGGCTTATTTCTTCGATTTAAAGCGGGTTAAAACAGCTTTACTGCCAGGCATCTCCTTATTCAAGGACCCAACAAATTTCTTGACATGCCGTCTGCAAGCTTTGGCTGTGGCGCTGGTTATGCAGAAGGCACCAAGCCAGCGCATTTTCCCTCAGTTCATCGCCAAAAAGCACAGATCCGATGATATTGATGATGTACAGGAACTTACACTGATGGAACTACTGGAAGTTGATGATGACCAACCTTCTATGGAGGAATCTGAAGCACCTTCGACAAAGCGGGCAGTTCCTGGTGCACAAGCATACGTTACCGGGTTGCTGGTTAGAGTTAAGAAGCTCGCCGATTTGCAAAGCATTTGCATGACGCCAGAGCTTGCCTCCCATCCCTTTAGACGTGGTGGAGCCATGCTGCCAACGACGGTACCTTGGCCGAGAACTGGATCATTGAGCGTGGCGGCTGGCAATTGGGCCGCGTCAACAAGGCCTTCGGATACATGCGTGGTACAACCCAAGCCGACCAAAAGGTGTCCCGCGTTCTGAGTGGCTGGAAGCCCAAGGACGGTTCGCGGCTACAAACGCTAGCCGCATTGGGCACGCCAGTCTTGGTCCGCGCTCGCAAGTTGCAGTAGCTTCTGTTTTCCAGTACAATGACGTTCGCTGACGCTGCCTTGAACCTCGACGATGACGTCGCTGATGTCCTTACGGCTACCCTGTTCGTGCATTACCCCGACATGTTAGTGCTCTGCCCAAGCAGCCCGCTCATCACGAAGATACGTGAGCCCTGGCAGAACAAGCCATCGGTGAGTCCGAGCTGCTTGCGTGGAGCGTGGCAATTAGTCAGGTATTCGCGACGCCCCCTGAGTCGCATGCGTCTGCTAGCGGCGGTGAGGACCCGTCGCCTGCGTTGATCGATCTCATCAAGCGCCAGTCCGAGCAGATCGATTGTTTAACCCTACAGAACAAACGACTCGACGAGCGCATTTTAGCTGTCGAAGCACGCCTCAAGACACTTACCGGCACAACCGCAACTCAACCAGCAAACGCCGACGCCACGCTTCCTGCTTCCGAGCAACCACCACCAGTAGGGGCCAAGACGGCAAGCCCGAAGAAGAAGGGAGCCCAGTCGTTGTCGGCGGTCTGGTTCGAGTGGTTTACAGCGGAGCCTTGCGTGTATGCGTCGCGTTCTGTAAAGAAGCCGGCGTTGTACGAGTACAGGCACATCGCAGGGTATCTCATGCTCTTCTTACCTGAAGGGTTTGCGCTGGACATTTCGTCACCTGCATACAAAGGCGAGGTGCTCGAGCTTGGCGATAAAGCACAACAGAACGCACTCACCTTCTTAAAGTCGCCCGGCTCCTCCGCAGTCGCAGCAGGTACAGCATTGAAGGCACTTCGTCAACTTCAGAAACTTGGAAAACTGGACGAGCTCATCACTCAGTTTCATGAGCTTGTCGACCGTGGCTCCGTTGTCGATCCCACTCCACATTTAGCATTGCCGTCCTTCATTCGCCTGAAGCCTAAGCAAGATTAATTATGGCACAGAATCATACTTCAGTAAAGCAAAGTTAAAGCGGCCTCGCAGCACACTGATCAAGCAAGTAAACACCATCAAATAGAGAGGAGACAACAACATAATATGGATTAACCTCTTTGTGTATTTACTTGCACTTGACTGACACTGACACTATAATACAAACAACACTGCACAAACCATAGTGTCAGAAGTGGATATTCCCCCAACCAAAAGCGCAACATTAATTACCTAGCCACAGCCGCGTCGCCTCCGCCGCAACTGCCTCGTCATGCTGCCGCTGGTTTCCGCGACCGTCCCCCGCTCAACGCCATGCCGCAGTGTGCGTCGCCACTGCTGCCGACCTGCTTCTGGGCCACTGGCCTCGGGCGTCATCACCCCGCCAGAGACCACCCCCCGCCGCCCTGCTCCTGGTGTTGCCGCCGCTGCTGGCCCCGGACACCATCGCCCCACCCGAGGCCAAGCAGCAGTACGAGAAGTCCGCGCCGCCACCAACCCGTATCATGTTGCCGCTGCTGCTGGCCCCGGAGGCCATCACCCCGCCGAGGCCAAGCAGCAGTACGAGATGTCCGCGTCGCCGCCCTGCTCCTGGTGCTGCCGCTGCTGCTGGCCCCGGAGGCCATCACCCCGCCCGATGTCAAGTAGCAGTACAAGAAGTCCGCGCCGCCACCCTGCTCCTGGTGCTGCTGGCCCCGAGGGCCGCCACTCCGCCCGATCTCATACACGTGTCTGCGTCGCCGGTTGCTGTCCGCTGGCTGCTGTGTGTGGTCGCTGTGTGTCTCTGCCCAGAATGATTCTGAGATGCCACTAAAAATAATAAATGTCATTAAAACGAATTGATGTAGTACCGGTACTGGTTGGACTCGTCGGTCGGACAGTTGGAATTTTGACGGTATGGATGGAACTCCCATACCAGAACAAACATGTTCTGGTTTGAGTGACGCACAGCTAGCGGAATACCGTACTCGTCCCGTCCTACTTCGGCTTCATCATCTCTACGGCTGCGATCGCTGGGCGGCGTAACCTCGTCGGCCATTGCCTAGAGCGTGCACGCAGCCGACCCGAGATGATTTGTACTTGCCGTGGTCTCGCTAGGGAGAAGTGTCTGTACACAAGTAACTATGTTCGGAGGCGCACACGGAAATAACCTGGTTGGTGAAACCCACGGTAGGTCGCAGAATATTGATATTTGTATGCCGACGTATCATTGAGTCTTGATACAGCGACATCAGCGATATCAGGTGCTACTGATACAAGTATCCGGTCATACAGTATCGATATATAGTACAGGTATCAGCCTTGCTATTAACCCCTGTTTGAGAGAGGGGACTGTAGTGGGTTGAAGTGGATACAGCCCCAATCCAGCCCGTGCAGTGGGCGACACGCTGATCTTCAGATTGCAGTGGCGGGGAGGCACTGCCAACCGCCAACCATCGAGGTCGATCGTAGGCTTGTAGCCCGAACTGGGGTACATAGCCATAGTAAGACACAGTTTAAGTTTTGCCGACAAATACACAAGGTATAAAGCTTTAGGGAGTGCCAGCTCCCCCAGTTGGTGTTCTAGTGCGAAACCCACCACACACTGCTCTCCAAGGCTGGTTTTGCCATCGAGCTTCCGGTTTAATGGGAAGCTCGATGACTGTCAATTTGTTTACAGTTGTTGACACCAAGTTGAAGTAGAGACATCTTAGGGTGATTAGATAGATATTACTGGGATAGAAACAACGTGAGAAAATAGTAGATTTCATACACCCACGCTGAATAACACACAAAAGCCAGACACGGTACCCATGCACATCCCATTGGTACGCCCACCCCAGCTGCCAGCTGCTGAACTCGGCGCTGCGGACTTCGCAGTGCGGAGCTGCTCCATTGGAGCGTGGGGACAACAACAAAAGAGCCGACACCACCACACAAACATGCCAGGAACCGTCAACCTCACCGATGTCGTCGACCTCACCGCCGACTCCGACGCCGACTCATACGCCAACTCGGACGTCAAGGTAGATGAGTCTGGACTCAGGGTGCTGGACGCTCTGAATCGCGCGACGCGGTACTTAAAACGAGCGTTCGCCCTCGGCCAGGCAGCACTGAGCGCCGAGGAAATGGATCGAGCGATCGCGAGCGCTCGTGCTGCTCTGGATGAGTCGGTGGCGAGGCGCCATGCGCTCAATCCCGAGCCCCGCGAACCTGGAGGAGTAGACGCCGAGCGCCGAGGTCGTGGAGGCCCTAAGCGCCAAGCACCTGCAAGAGAAGTCGGTGAGCGCCGAGGTCGCGCTGGTCCCGAGCGCCGAGCAGCGGCACGAGAAGTTGGTGAGCGCCGAGGTCGTGGAGGCCCGAAGCGCCGCGCACCTGCCGGAGAAGTTGGTGAGCGCTAGGCAGCCGAACGAGAAGTTGGTGAGCGCCGCGCGCCCGCGCGAGAAGTTGGTGAGCGCCGAGGTCGTGGATGCCCCGAGCGCCAAGCACCTGCAGGAGAAGTTGGTGAGCGCCGAGGCCGTGCCGGACACGAGCGCCGCGCAGACGGTGGAGCAGTTGTTGAGCGCCGGGGACCCGCAGGAGAAGTTGACGAACGCCAAGGCCATGACGGACCTGAGCGCCGCTCACTTGAAGGAGAAGTTGGTGAGATGTTGGAGGTGCTGCCAAACGCGAAGGACGTGCCAGAGGAGCCGCCGGTCGCCGAGAAGATGCCGAAGGCGCCGTTGAGAATGGCGATGAGACGAGAGGTGCTACAGAGCCAGTCGGTGCAGTGGGTTGCGCCGATCGCGGCGATGCCTATGCGTGTGTAGTCCAGCACAAAGAAGGAAGCGCGCGTCGTTTACAGCATGAAAGTGATAAGCCTACACTTGACGGCGTCATTGACTTGAGAGCAGACTACGCCGACATCTCGAATACGGTTTTGACAGCCACCGCTCCTAACTGTGGTACCGTGATCGACCTAACGGATGAAGTTGGTGATGTCCCTCCCCTTATCAATACAAGCGCTGAACCAGACGTCACGGTTCCAACATCGCAACAACACGAGGCAAGGCAACGAAGAATGAAACCGAAGAATGACCCTTGGCCAACGGGAAAATCGCGCAGAGAGTCTGATAGGAAGAAGCGCAAGACGGTGATCGATGCTGGGCGTATCTACTACCCTCGCACGATGAAGACACAGTACTTGCGCGAGTACTTGCGACTGCCCAGCTTTCGAGAGAATATTCGCGCTAGGCACATGCAGAAAGCTTTACCGTTATCGACTGGCAAGCGTATCTACGATGACTCGGCAGAGACAACCGAAGAACTCGAGCAACCCCCAGCAGTCAGAGGTGAACACTGCCTTGAGTCAGGCACATGGACGTAGTATTGAGCCTCACCAGTCGACGGGGGCGCTCCAGTGGGAGTAGCATGGCCGGAAGGTGTCAAGAAACTACGGAGGTGTATTTACGCCAAGGAACTTAAGAAAGCGAAACTACTTTTTCCGGACATCGGCAAGATGGATGCGTGTAGCTGCACCCACGACTGCTTCAGGGATACGTGCAAGAATGCTACCACCGACATTTTCTGCTCCAAGAGCAACTGCGCGCTAAAAGGTCGTTGCTCTAACACGGCCTACGAGTATGGCGGTGTGGAGCTGATGCAGTGTGAATACGGAATCGGAGTGCGAGCTACGGAGTTCATACCGGTCGACGCAGTGATTGGCGAGTACGTCGGTGAACTCACTCTGCATGACTTCAAAGCAGATACGAAAATAGCAGAGTACGCGTTGGAGGTGCAAACCACGGCGAGTACGACCAAGAGCAGGAAAAAGCACACTGTATACATCGACGCAGTCAAGGCCGGGAACATCACCAGGTTTATCAACCATTCCTGCGAAGCAAAGTGCAAATTTGTTGAAGTTCAGAATCGGCGGCGCGTGAAGGTATTGGTAATTGCACCCCCGAGAGGAACTATCGGTGAACTATGGAGATAAGCTCTGGTTCACCTGTACGTGCGGTTTAGAGAGTGTGAGGGTTCAGCAAACTAATACATGTTCATTTTACATTCAGATTTTACTCACGTTTGCCTGTTAAAGGTGAGGTAGCCAGGTACTATGAGACCATAAGCGGTTACGCATCTACTACATAGTTAGTCTGGGAAACCACATCCCGTACTACAACATGCATATGCCTAATATTAACCGAAGGGGGCTCAGTAAACGATTTACTTCGACACAGAAGAAGAGATTGTGCAACCAGAGCAAACCCGGATACGATCCTAATAAAATGATAGCATAACAAACCATTACTTGTGATTTTAACATTGGCATATGCGTATTGACCGAAGGGGCCATGAAACCAATTGATACCAAGTACCATCGCCACGAAACTTCAATTACACTAAAAAGTGTATACAGATTATGTCTATCATATCCACTAAGTTCATTCTAGAGTCAGTTTAGCCTCCTGCAACCTATATCGAACGAAGGGGGCATGATTCAAGATGAAAGCGTCGATTTTGTGAGTAATATGAAGATGTGCGTAAACTGACAAAAGCGTATACAAACGTGACTGGACTTGTTGAGCTTAAACCAGTTTTGTAGTCCGCACATCCCATATATAAGTATTATTCGAAGGGGACCGACAAGAAGATAACAGGGTGAGCTTCAACCAAAAGCGTATACGTACACGAAAGAAAGCATTGGTTTCATAGCAAACGAGGTTCTGTATCTGTCTGAAACAATGTACTCATCGAAGGGGAAGAGGTAGAAGTGTTAGTTCCGTTTAGCAATGGAGAATTTGATTTAGAGTTACAGACTATGCGGACACTAGGCTGAAACTAGTGTGCATCGGATGTAACTTCCTCGTATCAGACTACACAAAGGACAGCGCGTGGCCATTGAGAGGTGCTCTTCCTCCCACGTCGGCCGCCGAGATTTCCTGTTGTTGACTTTCACACTGGACGGTGCGCCCCCGCTTACGGTTTACGAACTTGCGTTTTCCGGTAATGTCAACGAAGCCGTAGTTCTGCATGACGAGGAGGAGATGACAGCAATGGCCGATCTTGTACCAGTAGCGACAGCTACAAACGCGTCGCGAGACGTCAACAGCCCAGCCACACGGCGACTGCCCTTCCACTTCCATTCGTGCGTAATTGTCGCCTAGTTGAGCGGAGACAGCGATGACCTCTTCGGTGCGCTTCTTCGACGGCACAAAAATCCGAGGCGTCCGCAGCGTAACAACAAACTTGATTCCTCGTCCCACCGCCTGCTCGAAGCCACTTCCGATGCCTGGAAATACCTCGTAAAGCGTTTTTGCTTTCTGCAGTTCAGCAACACGTCTCTTCAGAGCCCGCGGAAGCTCGGGTTGCGCGCGAAACTGCCGCTCGTTGCTGGACTCCGTGAAGCGGCACTCAACCATTTGCTTGAACAACGTCCCCATTTTCAGCTGGCTGCGAAGGGAGTAGTCACGCTTAATGACCTTGTTGTACTGCTCGATAGGATTGTTGGTCGTTGCGAAACCGACGGGATTGCAGAAGCATTGCCACTGGTGGAACTTGCTGCTCGCCAAAGTACTCTGCGAAGGGCTTCGTTTCGGGGTTGGTTTTCCACTGAACCATGCAGGTATCTCGTAGACGTACAAACTCTTGGGGAGACCGGCAAAAGTGCATATCGTAGATGTCCTTCGTCAAACGCGTCTTGGACTCCGTTGATAACGCCTTCGTACCATCGTGTACTTAAACACTTTGGCGACGATATGGTAGAAGCACATCAGGTAGGTGAAGTTGCTGTCCGGCCCAAACACACTCACACAACCGTTGTACTGCGCATCATCCCCGTCTCCCATGACGTAGCGGACGGCGAGCTTCTTGTTGACGACTTGCTCGTACACGCGACGAAGAGAACTTAACGCTTCGCAAAATTGCACCTCTTGCTGCTGGGACATCACAAACAGCGCCACCAAATGGAACGACCGATTTTCACCCGAGATTCCACAAGCGAGAACTGGGTAGCCCACTTGGTTCAACTTGTAGATTGCGTCTAGATGAAATATGAACGAGTCGGGAGGTCGGTTCAGTCGCATCAGCAGCATCTTGGTAGTGACGCCGACTCCTCGTCCGAGCCATGGGTTCCCATTACCATCACTTCGTGCTCCAAACACAAAAGGCTGAGTCTCGCTCTCTGCTCCTGTAAATGCGTGTTGGCGGATGTAGGCCACCACATCGTCGTAGCAGTCGTTGTTCAGCAACTTCTTCTTCTTGTAGTAGTTTGCGAAGTTCTGAATTTTTGCGAGAGACGGTAGATCCTCAACCGCGAGGCTGAACTTCCTGGTCATGGAGTTGCGGATTCGGGCTGGCTTCATTCGCAACGCGCTCGTCTCTCGAATGTAGGCCTTCTGAGCAGCAGTCAGGAATTCTTGGCGTGGGTCTTGGACCGGACTCGCATGACTTAAGTACTCGAAGATTGAGATCTCGTCGGTCTTCAAACACTTCAGGGTCCGACCCCTCCATGAACACGTAAGACCCGGAAACGCACGTGTGCATGCTGGTGATCCACACTCCAAAATGCGGTATCGCATTAGATATGGCTCAGCATGCATGCATATCGTGCCCGGAACAACGTTACTTCTTGCCACGGTGTAGCGCTTGAACGTCCCGAGAAACATCTCTGCTTCGTCGCTCGGTGCGTTTAACACCACAACGCTCCATGCTGGGCGCGTCATGGCGTCCGACGGCGTTGACGGAAAGAGCTACCGGGTTCTCCTGCCGACTTTGACCTCCACTGCTAATTGGAATGTGATCCCCTCCCAATCTGGTGGAATCACGCAGGAAGATGATTGGATATTTATTGACTATATTCACGATTTGATTGGCTACTGAATGACTGGCCAGGCTTGTTGTCAGTCCCCTCGGTTATTGCGTTTCAACCGCTACTTGATGGTGTGTACACCAAATGTTGTGTGGGTACACCCAGACCTTGGTAGGTTCACCTGGCTTTTGCTTGGGATGCCTCAAATTTATGTGTATCCTTTGTTTTTGTTGTTTAGATATTTTCTTCGTCAGTTATCACAGTCTCTCAAGCAACGTTAGTGCTGCTATCGCAGACCAAATAGGATTATATCCGTGGTACATCAAGTCAAACGATGAACTCCTGACATCTAACTGGTATATTTTCTTGAAACTGGTGCGACTCCGATGCCGCACTGGGCCCTCCAAAAGGTGGGGAGATCCAACCGGTGCCGACGATACTGGTTTGAATCAGTGGCGGATGTATGAAGTGAAGTGAAGAGAACGTACAATAGCACTAGAGATAGTAAGTAAGCATTTGCATTTTCTAAACATATCTTAACCAGGGCTCGCAGTTTTAATTTTCGTAAAGCCTTGCCGGTTGATATGTTGCATCTACAGCTTTACTTAAAAGTAAGAAAAAATCCGGGCAGATGCTGCGGCTGCGAAGCAGGCGCAGGAGATGACCGTAGCTACAGACAACGACGATGAAATCCGCCCGCTATCCAAACACTATCCTCCAGTATAACGCTAATCTTCAAGGATTTCGAGTGTATTTCCATTGGCCGATCAGGACCTTAAGTATGCATAAAAGTGAAAAATGTACATGATAAAGTGCATATTTTACGTGGAAAGTGCGCGTTTTACACAAAGTATACAGATCCGCTGATATGATTGGTTGATCGCATGAACGACATGGGCGGATTTCAAAGGTATGGCGCATTTCATCGTCGTTGTCTGTACCGGTACAGTAAGAAAAGAATTAATAAAAAAATAATAAGGGTTTATTCCAAATTCTCCTATCCCAGCCTTCGTGGAGCCCTACCGGTAGTTAAGTATTCCGCCAGTACCCAGTATTATCCGTATCGCTGCAACGTTTGGTCAATTATCAACCGAATGAGCTGACCAAAGTGCTGCTGAGGGTGACACCCTCGGCCCGAGGGCCTCGGGGAACGACAACAAAGTGTCGTGGCCCCGTCCTAGACACTACCTTTGTATCCCCTGTAACCCGCCATGGGAATTATTGTGCTTTAGCAGTTTTTTTTTTTCGTCGGAGCGAGTTTACTGATCGCACCAGGCATGCTTCATCCTCTTGATGTGCGGGTAATGTGTCTAACTGACCCAAATGTGCGCAAGCTTGTATGGCACTAGCAATTACAGCGGCTGCACTCGTAGAGAAGTGTGACTCCACCTCTCGCGCTGCAGCGTGGCTCTACGATCCAAACCACCTTTACGGGGTGAAAGCTGCGTACATCTGGCCTCCGTTTGCCCAGGACAGCGGTTGGTACTCAACACTCACATGCTTACGATCACTTTCTGTACTGTGACGGCAGCATCACTCCCGCAGGGCCCGACTTGCATGATCCTCGTCGTACGAGCATGAACATAAGCTGCGTTGTCGTAACGAAGTCCGAGATCGATGGATATTGAGAAGCACGAGTTGCTGTCTCCTGCAGAATTGTCGACCGACGGCACGTGGCCTGCGGCGGTTGGTAGGTATCTCTAGGAAGCTGATGTGAAGATTTGTGTGCGCAGCTGGTATCCCATACTTAGTATACCCCATGGCCCCGTCGAATCCTACCAGTTCAGTTCTGGTGTTCACTCTCCAAATTTCATTTCCTCTCGCACGTCGCGCAGACTGTGGGGCCAATGTAGAACGCATTGTTACAGATTAATGGTATGCGTGCTACTGCGCTGCAGCCCGGCCGTGAGGGCGGGCTGAGCCCCAATGAATAGGGTAGTAGCACGGCAACCATCACTGTAGCGTAGTTGGTCTTGTGGCCCCGCTCACCATCTTCGCCGCGACGGAGGCGACCGACTCGGTGCACAAGCGCGTGTAGAGCTTGAATGCATCGGAGGCCCAACGCCCGTGAAACTGGATCGTCAGGGCGTCGACGCCGGCCTTGTACATGTGCGTGGCGCCGCCAGCTCGGAGAGAGTGCGCGCTGTACTTGTGCGGACTCTTGCCCAACTGCTGCGCTGCGCGGCGCAGGATGCTGGTAACGCGGGCGGCCGACACGCAGGATGGGACCCCCCGTTTGTCCATGAACACGGCCGCTGGTATTGAGACTGGGAGGTTTCCTCTTGCACGCAGTAGTAGTAATGCGCCAAACACCGGGCACAGCGTCGGATGCCCGGAGCGCGCGAGCACGCGCGTGGTCGGGGCTCCACTCTGGTTTGTCTTGGAGCCGCGGAGCCGAATGCACACAGCGGACGCGGTTCTCGGGTCTGTTGTGGGCACTCCGGCTGCGTTGGTAGCTGTGATATCCTCCGCCTTGAGCGCGAACCATCGAAAGGTGGTCGACGTTGTGGCCATGATCTCGGAACGGCGCAACACGAAGAAGAAGGCCAGGCACAGAACCCCCCACAACGCTTGGTCCGCGGGGTCGTGGAGATCGAGAGCCCTAAGGCACGCTTCCAGCAGGGCGACGGACACGGGCGCCTATTGTTGCACTGGGCTGTCGATCCGGCCCAGGCCGCTGAGGAGCATGCGGATCTGTGGATGGTCTGACGGGAACGGCAGCCCTGATGCTTGGAAGAAGTGTCGGATGCCGTGGAGGTTTAAGCGGATGGTTGAGCTCTTGACGGGGCGGTTTGAGCCGAAGCCGAGGCGGTGACTGTCGATGATGAAGTCCGATATTAGTCGGAGTTGGTTGTCTAGCGGGAGGTCGAGCTGCCAGGGGACTCCGCGTCGAGCTGTCCATAACTTCCAGTGGCTGAGAGCTCGGTTGTATGTCTTGAAGGAGGAGGCTGCAACGGAGTGTTCTCGGAGATGCTGCGCCAAGCTGTCATGAGCGTGTGTATGGACGTCGGAGTCGGGGCCTGGGACCAGCCTTGGGTCAGCTCGGAAAACATGCGTGCGTGGCTCGCGCTCCCCCACCTCCTCGATCCAGCGTCGGCTGTGGTGTTCTCGGCCCCGGGAATATGGGAAGATGAGAAGCGGAGGCCGAATTGGAGTTCCCATGCGCCGAGCAGGCGGACGAGGAGCTGAGCTCTGCTGTTGTGCGCCGCCATCTTCGACTGCCAGGACACGGCGGTGGTGTTGTCGATGCGGAAGTGGACATGGATTGTCTTGGCGTGGTCCCGCTCCTGGCGCCAGCGGGGGGGCCATGACAGGACGGCGAAGGTGCATGCGAGGAGCTCTCGGTAGTTGATGTCGAATTCGTTCGCCGC
>JAIKVH010000455.1:0-14570 GCA_024679275.1 Phytophthora niederhauseri
CCTGGCCGTGCACCCGCAGGGCGAGCTGCTGCTGCGCGTGTGGCCCGAGCAGCACGGCCTCGGCAGCCGCTGGGAGAAGCGCGAGAGCTTCGCCGTGTTCCTGCACGTGGCCGTGCACCTGCTGCAGCACCAGACGCAGCTGGACGCGGCCCAGGCCGAGGCCTTCGCGCTGCGCGTGGTGCGCGAGAAGGCCGCGCAGCTCGAGAAGCTGCTGAGCTGGAGCGACAAGCCTCTGATCGAGTTCCGCGCGCTGCAGCTGCTGGGCGCCGTGGCGCGCGTGAGCGGCGCGGCGGCGCGCGAGCTCGTGCGGCTCTTCAACTTCCAGAGCGCGGCGTTCGTCAAGCTGGCCACGCGCCGCTGGAAAAGGCCCGAGCCCGTGGAGGGCGAGGACGGACAGGAGACGCTCAAACACGCGCCCTTCCAGCTGCGCGCGGCCTACGTGGACCTGGTGCTGGCGCTCACGGCGTGCCCGGACAAGAGCGTGCACCGCTTCGCCGCCAAGGAGGGCGGCGTCACGGCGTCGCTGTTCAAGAGCATGGACGGCGACTCGGCCGAGATGCTGACGATGATCTTCGAGAGACTGGGCGAGCTCGTGCTGCACAACAAGGAGGTGGAGCACAAGAGCAAGCTCGTGGTGTTCAATGCCACGTGCGTGCACCAACTGCTCGCGCTGCTGCAGGTGGAGGATGACGAAGGAGTGCGCGACACGGCGCTGGGAGTGCTCAAGGCGCTGTTCTTCGACGATAGCGCGCTGTACGTCGTGCCGCAGAAGCAGGCGCTGAGGCTGTTCCTGTCCAAGTCCACGGCGTCGAGCTCGGCGCTCCCGGAGGAAGAGGTGACCACGTCCGAGCAGGCCTACGCACTCAAGGTGATCCGCAATGCCGTCGGAACGATCGGCGTGAATGAACTGCTTCGCAGTACTCAGGCGCAGACGCTCGTCATGCAGTTTCTGGAAAAGTACCCTGGTTTTCTGTCCGAGTACCTGGCCGCACTGTCAGTTCAGCTGGAGCCCAAGCCCGTGTATCGCTGGTTCTGCGTGGCCTCGCTGGCGCAGAAGTTGCTGTCGTGCTCGCTGGATACTGTCGCGAATGGTATGCCTGCGGCTAAGAACGCAGACGCGCTGTCGTCGTGGTGCTCTGCGCAGTCTCTCGCGTCGCGGCTCATTGCTCCGGGCAACTTCCGCAAGGAGCTATCTCGCTGTATCCAACACACCAACAACCTGGTTATCTATTCGTCGTTGGGCGTGATTGAGGCGACACTGAAGCGCTACGTGCGCCTAGCCTCATCGTTGGAATCGCTGGGTCTTGCGTCGGAAGTGCAATCTGAGCTGCGCTTCCTACTTCCGAGCCCGGAGGCGCTTGTCTCGTTGCTTCTCAAACTGTGTGCGTCTCAGGAGCGAAGCATCGCGCTTATTTACGTGCGTGCTCTCACAGTGTTCCGCCTGTACCTTGAGTGCCTACCGCAGGCGATGCGGGAGGTGAAGGTTGATTTTACGAAGACTCTTGCTTGGCGTTACTTGGATGGCCACACTGACGAAAACGCGGAAGAGACCTTGCCGGCACCCATGCAGAGCTTGATCGTTGGCGAAATGCTGCGGTTCCTGCTTGCAGTGGATACCCCTCGGCTTCGCTTTCTGTTTACTAGCGGCAATTCCGGCAATCGCTCGAAACTGCAGCAAATGTTGCTGTTATACGTTTCCACTCCAAGTGAAGCGGTTCAGAAGCTTGCAGGACAGGTTCTTCAGCGAACCTTGCTCGCTTCGGACATTTTTGGCCAGGACACACAGCACCGGCAAGGAGGGACCGGAGGACGCGCCAATGAAGAGATTGGGTTTTGGCTCGAGAGTTTGCGGCAGGGCGGTGGTAAAACCTGCGCTGAATTTACGGAACAGCTTGCGCGTGCGGTGATGTCGGACCCGCTGATGTATGTTGCGATTGGAAGACGTGTAGTCACAGATGCGTCTTCGTCATCGTCCTCGTTGAGCCCAATCACTGTGGCCCTGGTGGGATTTTTGAGTTCACGCAGTGATGTCGGACCCGCTGATGTATGTTGCGATTGGAAGACGTGTAGTCACAGATGCATCTTCGTCATCGTCCTCGTTGAGCCCAATCACTGTGGCCCTGGTGGGATTTTTGAGTTCACGCAGTAAAGCTGCTGGAAAGCCAGACCTATCAGCATACCGTGCTGACCCCCGAGTTGTGGCATTTGCAGTGCGCATTTTGCTTGCGCTGGTGCCAACAAGCAAGCATCCGCACCAACTTGTCGCGCTGATTGCAAGTAACGATGCGTTTGCTGATACGCAGCAAGAAGAAAACGACGAGGTATCCAGTGAAGACTCGAACGGCAAGAAGCGGAAGCGACCTTCTGGTGCTGATGGCAGCGAGCGCGAGGATGATGCGTACGTGTGGCTGAAGGCCCACTGTGAGGCTCTCGTTTCCGGAAAGCCTCTTTCTGGCAACGTATCCACTCCGAAGAAGAAAGCGCGTGCAGCAAACAGCAAGTGGTACCGCTTTAGTGACCCTGATGCCCTCACGGGCGCATTGGTGGCGATGTCACCAGCGGATTTTACTTCGAACTGGGAGCACATTGTAAGCAACTGCGCGGGCATCGAAGAGTCGTACAGTCCCGTGCTTCACTATTTGTCAGCACGCGGAAATGTGGATATTTTGTCGCTCCTGACTCAAAAGAAGCGAACGTCTTCATCAGCTGCAACAGAGGCATTCACGAAGGCTGTACCCGCGCATATTGTACTTCAGCACATTATGTTCAGTATTGCGAGCAAAGATACCAAGAAGCACGATTTGGCGATCGCAGCGTTGTCCGACTTGGTGGGACGTCGACTTCGTGATGATCAGTTGGCTGCGACGGACGCAGCGCGTATGTGCGAGCAGCTGCTGTTCTTCCTTTCGTCAATCCACCCTGGAGTTTCCGACGGAGGCTCCGCGCAGCTTTGTGAGCTGCTCCTGCTTCTACTTATCAACGTTATCGCCCCCAATGAGTGCACTGTTGCTGATGTCGTGGAGCGCATTTTCTTCAAATTGCGAGCAGTGGTTGCCAGTACTTCGAACAAGTTGCTATGGCGACAGCTTTCTGCGGTCGAGATCGTTGCACTGCGAGTGTACTCCAGCAACGCGCCAGAAGCGGACCTGTCGTTGCTGTGTGATTTTGGTGGTCTGTTTCAACGCGCTGGTGTCCCGCTAGTGGCTATTTTGTCTTCGCGTATTCCTTCCAGCGCCCGACTTCCAGTGCTCGATGGTTTGTTGACCCGATTTAACGTGACAGCTTCCAGCACCCCTCACGTGGTGCTCGTCGAACGTATCCTGAACTCTCTAGGAAATGAGGGTGAGAGTGGGGACTGTGGCAAGCAATACGTTTCCTTCTCCGACTACAAGCGAGCGAAGTTGCTTACGCGGAAGCTCTGGCAGCTTCTTACCAGCAGAAGCAGCGAGCGACAGATGTCGTTCTATACGACCGGATTTTCAGTACTGGGCCACCTTGGAGGTATCGATGCCTCCACGGCCGTTGAAGCTATTCAGAGCTCACTGGTATCGCTTGTCGTTCAAAGCGCGCGTACACCCGTGCAGTGCTCGTCCAAGGTGCTTCGAGCCATTGTTGCTGCAATCCAGAGAGGCAACGACGCTGCGGCATTCCCGATAATGTTTGAGCAAGAGCTAATGAAGCGACTTCGACGGGAAAAGGATGAGCAAGTGCGGTGTGCTTTGGTGAACGCGGTTTACAATGTGTTCACGCGGATCGCGAGCCCAGCATTACGTCAGTTCGCCGTAAACTTGGCTCCTGTTTGCTACGAGCGTGTGCTCTTGGGCTCCCAGAAGAATCACACGGCAGAACTTGCACTGTTGAAGCATGTATCGGCCGATGCTTCGATAAATGTGGACACCAATGCATTTGCTAGCGAGCTTGTGAAGAAGTTAGCACGATCGGAGAACGATGGTGCATTGCCGCCCGCCCACCTGCTGGGACTGCTGCTTTTATTGCGAGGCGAAGACACCAACGGAAGCGCGGACGTAAGTTTGCTGCTGGTCCTAGTTCGGAGCTGTCTGTTTGCTCTGAAGACTGTGCAAGTTGAGGAGGACGGTTCGTCGATCGACCTCGATAGCTGGCACAGCCAGTTTAACGCGACTGTCCTCATGGTGGAAAGCGTGGTCGGATCTATGAAGTGCCAAGTTCAAGAAAAGCAGTTGTCTGCCTTGAAAATTGTGCTCCCTCTGCTGACCGAGGCGCGTGAAGCTATCAAAACAAGTGGCTCTCAGTCTGCTTTCGAGGCTTTTGTGAGCTTGACAGCAGCTCTGCTTCGTCTGGTTGGAAATGACGCGAATGGATTGGATTACGATTTCGTTGCCCATTTGGATGCCCTCGTGCTACACAAGTGCTTTACTCCGACCCTGCAGAACACTGACAACAATGCTGTGCGACTTCTGATTGTTCGCGTTGTCTCGCGACTCACTCATATCACCGACAACTACACGAGATCGCTGTTGCAGACGTTGCTGAACGCGTACTCAATGTCGCTTTCACCTTTCGACCGCAGCTTGCGGGTACTCTTTGAAGAATTTGAAGCCCAGGGCTCTGGACTTACCCTTGTGAGTATGGGCTTCCGCTTTGGTGCATTCTCGACAGTTTCACCGTCAGCAGAAGCTTCCTCGTCGTCTAAGCGCTCTCACAACGACCTGGTTGATGATTCGGCCTGGGTCCTTGGTGGAGGTATTGAGCAAAACCGTGTTCGTGCTACGATTGAGTACTTCCCGCTGGATCGTGAGGTTTCGACCGATGGCGATGCATTCCTCTTGTACCTTGATGACGAACTTCCTGTTGAAAACGGTGACGACAACGTCGAAGTGACCCTAGCGGACAACGACGACAAGGAGGCTGAAGCGTACGATCCTGCGTTCCTTCTGCCGATGCTGTCGCACTTCATCTCCTCGTCGGATTTGCCTGATGGTGGCATTGTGCAGCAAGGCTTGCTTGGCATTGCAATCCGCGCCACATCTTCGGACGTCGAGAAAATCCGTGAATATGCGTACGGCATCCTAGCGCATCTGCACGAGGCTCTGCAGGCTACTACGGAAACCTCAAGCGATTTTAAGGCGGGACGCCAAGTCCATCTGTTGCTGGATGTTTTCCGCCGTGGTGTCGAGGAGCCGCTTGAGCAGGTTCCATCAGTGGTTACCGTGTTCCTTAATGATGCGCTCGCTGTGCTGACTCGGCCAACCCACGTGCTGTACCCTCAAGTGAACCATTTCCTGCTGGCTCGTCCTGCGATGGACCTGGCTGATGTCCCGATGTTTTACTCGCTGTTCAACAGCCGGGCTCCGCTGACCTTCCGCCAAGAGCGCTCATGGCTGCTCCACACGCTTCGCCGTGGAGTACGCAACGACGACGACGTGGCATTGCTTGTGCGCCGTCACGTGCTTCCGATGCTTTTGAGTTTCTACTCCTCCGAGCTGGCTGATACTCACACGCAGCCTTTGATCACGAGCATTCTGCTGGCTGCTCTTCGTACCCCGTCGGGTGGCGCTTACTTGGTTACCAAGGCAGCGTTGGTGGAGTGGTTATCGGCGCAGTTCTTGAGGCATGGAGCTGCCTCCTCGTCCACGAAATCGCTCAATGATAAATCATCGGGATCGATGAAGGCGGCTTCGTCGGCGCTGCTGCTTCCTCTTATGACACTGTTGGAGCAAGTCCTGCAGGATACAGTTTGGGATGAGTTTGACCCGATCCAGCAGCATGCGACTGCGTTGCAGGTAGCGAATGCCTTCGCATCGTTGCAGGTAGCTCTCGCGGGACGTCGTGCTGGCTCAAAGAATGACCGCGCATTAGTGACGAAGGCTGCGCTCGTGACTGAGCTGGTTGTTCGCCGTGCTGGCTCGGTTTGCTCCGTGCAGTTGCTGCACCAGGCTATCGACGTGGCACAACTGCTGCATTAGTGACGAAGGCTGCGCTCGTGACTGAGCTGGTTGTCCGCCGTGCTGGCTCGGTTTGCTCCGTGCAGTTGCTGCACCAGGCTATCGACGTGGCACAACTGCCTTCCTCGTTTGAAAGCTCAAGTTCACGTGCCTTTGGCTGCGCTCAAATGGTGGCCAGCAACCTCCCCCGATGGCTCCTGCAGCAGCGCCACCACGAAGCGCAGAAACTCCTTCGTTTGAAAGCTCAAGTTCACGTGCCTTTGGCTGCGCTCAGATGGTGGCCAGCAACCTCCCCCGATGGCTCCTGCAGCAGCGCCACCACGAAGCGCAGAAACTCCGCTTCCCCGACTGGGCGAAATTGCTACGTCAGGTGGCCTCGACACTTGTCGGCAGCTGGACCACAGCTAAGTTGGCCGAGCAAAAGCAAGCGAGGGCAGCCCTTGAACAACTCAAGACTGTTCTGGACCAAGTCCCGAGCCTCAAGCAGCTTGTGCTATCTCCATCAACTTTCGACACGGAGGGCACATCTACCACCACTTCGGACTACGCCCCAGCACTGCTGTAGATCCAGCTAAGGTAAGCCTGCGATAGATTGATTACTTGCTAATCTCAATAGACAACACACTGTTTTTCATGTGCAGACCAGCCTGGCAAAGTGTTCGTGTTCTTACAGATCTGGAGGTCTGGTTGTCTACTAACCTTTGATGTCTCGAGTCTTAGTCAACGTCGTGATAATCGCGAGCGTGGGCCTGCGCAAAGCTCGGGAATGTACGGCGAGTCTGGAGGTCTGGTTGTCTACTAACCTTTGATGCCTCGGGTCTTAGTCAACGTCGTGATAATCGCGAGCGTGGGCCTGCGCAAAGCTCGGGAATGTACGGCGACGCATTTTGTCCAGCTCGAGGCGCAGGTACTCGATCTCGTCGGTTTGAGCTTTAGCCAGATCGACGAGCTTGCGTCTCACTGCTATGGCCTTGAGTCTCGCCGCGTCACCCCGAGCGCCCCCTCCACCTGCAGCTTGTTGGCGCATGGCTGCGCTCGTGCGACTCGCCAAAATGTCCTCGCGGATCTGCACCTGGGTCTCAAGCTGCGCGACTTGCTGCTGGAAGTTCCGGTTTTCGCGCTCGCGCTCGCGTAGCTGGCGCTCGAGCTGGGATCCTGTGCGTTCAAGCTTCATCAAGGTGGTCTGGTGGTGGCGACCCAGGTGAGCCAGCTTGGCCTCAAGCATGGCTGCTTCTCGCTTCTGCTTATGGGACGTGTCGCCGGTGTGGAAGAGCTCCTGGAGGTCTTTGGTCACGCGCAGCAACTGAATGTCGGTGTATCGCTCGTCCATATCTCGTGCTTGTAGCTCCAGCAGCGCGTGCTCCCATTCCATCACGTTGATGTTCTTGCGAAAATCCTTGATGCGACCGAGGATGCCCACCTGGTCTTTGCCGTGCAGCTGGATCACGTCGTTCAAGGCTTCGACACTCGTTCGCGCTACCAGCAGTGCGTCGTCACCCCCACCGCCGACTGGAGTTTCGTCTTGACCCTGCTTTATCCGAACCAACAAAGGCGCGCTCTCCACCAGAGCCGTTCGACGCTGTACCAATGACTCTCGCTCTCGCTGCTGCTTCCTGCGTCGACGCTGTAAGTCCGTCAAGTTCGCGCGAAGTTCGTCGCTCACGGTTTTGGCCAGTGCAAGGAGTTCCGCCTTCTCGCGCACCGCGTGCTCTGCGAGGATTTTCTTGGCTCGAAGGGCATTCAGCGCGCGCCATATTCGGTCCTCGACGAGAACGCCTTCAGGACGGTCAGCGATGTAGTCCAGCGGAGTTACGACGAACTTTTGACTCCCGTTTCCAGTGCCAGTCATGGCCCCGCGCTTCGTATGGTCCTGGTGCTGGTTGTCAAGGTGCTGGAACGGATCGAGATTGACTTCTGGCCCCACCACGTTGTTCTTGCCTGATGCTTGCCTCGTCAGTAAAGAGCGTGATGATCCTTCTGCTGAGCTCTCAGCTAGCAGACGTTGCTTGGCGTTCACCTTAGCTCGAGCAGCAGCGACCCCATTGGAACCTGAGCGCTTCATCGATTCACTACCGGATGATCCATCTCGAGATAGCACCAGGTCGTCGGGTTTGCGTTTGCGGTATAGCTCCACGAGCTGCTTGATGAACTCCGGGGACTCCAGTTGGCTTGTGCTCGCAGTCGGTGTACCTCCCAGTCCACCACCAGCGCTGCCACTGCTTTGAACCATCTCTTCAAGCTCACGAACGAAACTCTTCTCGAGCACCTTGTCTTCTTCCGTAGCGCGGTGCCAGTCTTCACGACAGGCCTCAAGTTGGGCTGCAAACCGGTCGCTCTCAGCTTGGGCACGTGCCACGGATTCCTGCATTGTGAGTGCCTCCGCTTCGAGTCGCTCCGTTTCCAGCTCCAATTGTTCACGCGCCATGAGCTCTTCACCCAACCGAAGCTCGTAAAGCTCCTGAGCGAGTACAGCCCGCCGTGTCGCCATGTACCGATCACGCAGCGCGCGTAGCTTCTCATCGAACGCGCGACAGAGGTCCGTCACTTCCCCGCGAGTCTTGCGCAGCTCCAAGTCCAGACTCTTCCGATACTTCTCGCGTTCCTCTTCGAACTTGGCTTGAGCAGCTTCAAACTGTACCACGAGCTTCTTCTGCTCGGCCGTCATCTCTTCCGGTGGGATCGTCAGCATCCAAGCCTCCTTCACCAGCTCCTGTGCTGCTAACGGGTCTTTCTTGACCTCCAGCGTGCCGTCCATCATGTCCATGAGCGCTCGACCGCCTACGTCGTCCTTCTTGCGAGCTTTCTCCCGCTCCGCTGCCTCAAATGCTTCACGCTCACGCTGCTTTCGACGCTCGGCAGTCTCGTACGGCTTCTGTGTCATCTCCTCGGGAGAAACTTTCAGAAGTGAGTCGGCTTTCTCCTCGGGGGCCCACTGCGGTCGAAACAAGTCGGCAGTGCTTCCTCCTGCGTTGAGTTCTGCCGTGATCTCCATGATCCGAGCATTCTTGGCTTCGATTTGCTCAATCGTGTTATCCTTGTGACGCACCAGCTCCTGAAACTCGGCGTTGAAGGCGCTTTGCAGCGCCCGAGCATACAAACTAAGCAGATGCATCTGGACGCGAGCTTGTTTGCCAGTACGCACCACTCCTTGTGCCGCACCAGCTCCTGAAACTCGGCGTTGAAGGCGCTTTGTAGCGCCCGAGCATACAAACTAAGCAGATGCATCTGGACGCGAGCTTGTTTGCCAGTACGCACCACCGCGGGATGGTACACGAAATGGAAGCTCGGCATTTTGGCATACTCGGAGATATCTGGAGACGGCCCAGAGTCGGTAGCTGGAGGGTTTCCCTGCTGGAACTTGGGATGTAGTGATCCTGCGTTCAAAACCCACTGCAGATCAGTTGGAACGGTGTCTTGAAACCTCGCGCGCGAATCGGAACTGTGTCCCTCGCGGTCTTCTTGCTGGTGGTGTGCGAATTCAACTAGGCGAAGCATCGCGATCTGCTTGGCGAGTTTCTGCTCCCGTGGGGTCTGGCGTCGCACTGGAAAGTTGTTGACAAACAGTGGCGTCGACTGTCCCGAGGTTGAGGTCGTCGATGCGGACTGTTGCAGTTGTGGCGGCTGTTGTCCTACCGGTGGACCAGGCGCCACTGCGGTCGACGTAGAAGTTGGTGGTGACAGTGCTGTAAGACGCACTCCCGGTACCTCAGAAACGTCCCAGAACTCACGCTTCATTCGCTCGCGCACAATTGCCATGCGCGCAAGGTCACGAGCGATTCCTTCACGTACGCGCTGGGCTCTGGCAGCGTGCTGGTTCAACAGGTTATCACGCCAAGCCACATTGAGCACAAACTCTTCGCGCGCGAGCTGCTCGTTTTCAGGCAGGCGTTCGTTCTCAGCCAGCATGATCTTCAGTCGCCCCTCAAGGTCGCGCAACTTGACGCGCGTGGCATCTTTGCCACGATCAAATCGATCACGGGCTGCCATCGCTTCAGCGCGAGTTCGAGCCTCGAGGAACGGCGTGCGTTCTTGTTCACGCTCGGGCTGGAAGACGTCGTCGTACTTGGCGCATGAAACGATGTTCATGTACAGTGGATTCATGGTCGGATCGGAAGTCTGCGCACCACTGAGTCCAATCGACTCGCCCAGTAGCTCGGGCGACAGACGAACGTCCATGAGGAACACACAGCCGTCGACACCCGTTGAAATGAGCTGGATGTTTGCTGGTCCTCCAGACTCGGAAGCCGCCATTGTCTTCGCACAGACAAAGCGCAACGTGGTCACTGGGCCAGCGTGCGTCACGAGTGTGCGCTTCTTGGTCGCCTGCATCTCGTCCAGCTCGCCTGCACTACCGGAAGCTGTCGCCGTCGCGGTTTCCTTTGACTCGTTTTCACCTTCCGCTGGTGTCTTGGTTTGACGACGGGCGTTTACTGCTGAAGCCGCAGCGAGCGTCCAAAGCGTGACTGTGCCATCCATCCCGCCGGTTACGAGAAGCTCCACACCTCCGTCCAGGACGCGCGGAAAGACCGCGACTGCCGACACACCGCGTGCATGGGCTCGCTTCGTCAGCATTTTCGACAGGATGCTGATCTCTTCCATCGACTCGTGCAGCACGTCGCGGAACTTGAGCAACGTCAGCTCCGGTCGACCGGGGGAAGTGGCGATCATCATGTTACTTGAAGGACCAGTGAGGAACCGCAGTCGTGCGCACATCGGTATAACGGACTCCCCGAATGCGATGACTTTGGGGGCGATCTGCAACGCCCCTCTTGGCGAGACATCCCGGCGGCCTGAGGCAGCACTGCCCACTGAAACATCCTCCTGTGGTGGGGCTTGGTATCGTGCACTGTAGAACAACCCACGCGAAGAGAAACACGTGAGCGTGAGGGAGCTACTGGCGCTAGCCCCCGTTGCATTCCACTGGGTGTCGACCACGCGTTCGTTCGGCTCTCTCAACGTGAAATACGCTTGAACGGGGAATCGCTTCTCGTGGTCCATGGACGAGAGGAACACCACGTTGCTGTGCGTTGACGACACCATCATCACTGTCTGGGTAGGGTGAATTGATAAAATGTCGACTGGAGTATCATCTGGCAGCAATTGTACCGAGTGCTGCGGTAGAATCTCCACCTTGCCCCCTCCACCCACAACTTTCGAGACACACAGCGAGCGCAATCTTCCTTGGTGGTCTCCGATCATCACTATCGGGTCGCCCAGTTTTGCTGCTAGTGCTGTGATTGCCACAGGAGGCGCGGCATTTGCTGGGTTGGTATTCAGTTCCTGCACTGGTGCGCCAGCGGTACCAGGTCTCGAGTTCGAACCAGCGGGAGCCACAAGAACCGACGGGTCTTGCGTGAATAATACTCCCAGGTTGACTTCATCGACTGGTTGGCAGTCACGGAGGTTCCAGAGCGCAAGCTGCCCATGTAACCCCCCGGTAGCGATCAACGCGTCGGCAGAATACGCCCCACCGAACGGAGTAAACACCGCGCTATCAAGCATCGGCCCCGTCGGGAAGCTAGCACACGGTACTACAAGCGCGGATTCATCGCCACGACTGGAACTCCTGCTAGCTGTTTGGCGACGTGAGCCACCGTCGTCGTCGTCGTTGTTGTCTCCGTCTTCGTCGTCATCTTGCAGAACATTCGTCCGCACCTCGAAGATCTTCCCGTTGCGTGTCCCCACGAAAGCCTTGGAGTACGTCGGCGTCGGTGCCATGACGGTCACACTCGACCCCGCGAGACCTCCAGGTAGAACGCTGGTGTTCAGAAGCTCCCATGTATCAAGCTGAAGCCACGCGAGCGCACCATCCGAGTAGGAGACGACGACAGTCTCTGCTGTCACGACAATACCAGCAATGGGGCAGCGATCCGGCCGAGCTGCCGCTCGTATAAGCAGTGATACTTTCGCCTCCGCTGCGTCAACGAGGAACAGGTCGCCTGACAGGTTCGCAACCAGGAATCGACTGCGAGGCAGCCACGCGTGGCAGCAAAACTGTTTGCGTTTCTCCTCCCATTCCACAAGATCTGCCGCGTCGGTGGGCTGTCCGACATTATCATCAAAAGCTGATGAAGGAGCCGGCAGCGTCACGGTCTCAGCTCGCAGTAAACTCGACGCTGCATTCTTACCCGTGTACACTTTCCAGATCTGCAGTCCATTGCCCCCACCCACCACGAACATGTCGATGTTGGCAGGGTCAAAGGACGCAAAGCGAGCTGGGCCACGGACACTGGAGCTCTGACACCCCGGAACGGGCGCTAGCGACTCGATATCCCACACGCAGAGCAGCGGATCCTTCGCTTCAATGGTTTTGCTGTTTTGAGCTCTTGATGCATCGACGTCAGGTGGAGCTGGACGAATACTCAGCAGTCGACGACCACAACGCGAGAACTTGATCAGTGAGTACTCGAAGATATCGCTTTGACCCCCATTGGGGAGTTCCAGCTTGGATTTGGGCTTCTTGTCCGGGTACGAGTACAACGAGATGGCAGCTTCCGGCTCTCGAGCCGCGATGGCGAACGTGGACGTCTTCCAGTTGAAGTCGAAGCACACAATCTTTCGCGGCTGAGGGCGCGTGAAGAAGTGCTGGCTGCGCGTGACGGTGGACGTGAAGTGCAGCGTGTGTCCGCTGACGTACACAATCGTGTTCTCGTCTGCCAGTTGCAGAGGTGGCGCGTCAGCGGCGCCCCCGTCATACCCGAAGACATGGCGGACGGTAGCGTCGACCGACATGGAGACGACTACGGATGGATTCTACCGAAAAATGAAATCTTGGTGAACGCCACGAAAAGATGAAGAGTGAACGGTCACCGTCTCCTCGGATTCCACGCTAAAAAATATTTATTATTGTTTTATTTATCACTCACTCGCTGGTATTGGTGTCTACTTTGTCTTCCGTTGAATCCGAGTTACCCACGAAAAGATGAAGAGTGAACGGTCACCGTCTCCTCGGATTCCACGCTAAAAAATATGTTTTATTTATCACTCACTCGCTGGTATTGGTGTCTACTTTGTCTTCCGTTGAATCCGAGTTACCGTGCGCATCGAGTATGTCCAAGTCTGCCAGAAGCGCCATACTGTCCAAGCGTTCAGTTTTGCGGTGGCGCTTAGTTCGACCTTCTATGGGGATCTGATCGTCTGCAGTGTTTATTTGCTGCATGACGGCCATAGCGTCGGCCTCCAGCATCAAGTCGCTGGAGTCGATGCTGCTTCCGCCTGCACTTTCGTCGTCACTTACACCGTTCTGAAGCCCCGGATCGTCGGAATCACTCCCGTTTGGCATGGCGAAATCCCCCACTGTTACCGAGTCTGCGTCAAAGGCAGCATCCAGCTTGTGCACCTCAGTATCTCGCTTGACTATCTCACCCGTTTGAGCTTCGTTACTTGATGCAGCGTCGTTTACGTCTTGGTTATCACCACCTCCACTCCTGTTGGTCAGTATTTCGTCCCCGCTTAACTCGATGGTGCTGTTAACCTCTTCATGGACTTCTTGGAAGACGCTGTATGATTCTTCGCTGACACTTGAGGCGTCAGCGGGTGCCAGCCCCAGGACATCCTGGGCGATGCCTTCTTCCACTGCACCAGTGTCTTCGCGTTGGCTACTGGTGTTGAAAGCCTCAGTAAGGGTACCAGCAGCCACTATTGCTCGAGGGGCTTCATCGTCATGTGCGTACTCAGGATCATTTGCAGGCACTGAGCTTGGTGATGTTAGCTCCATCACGTCCACAGCTTGTAAATTATCTGTACTTTTGCTTCCTTGTCCCGTGTCTGGTTCGTGGGATGGTTGATTTGTCTTGATATCATGGGTTTCGTCATGAGAAGAGCCTTGATCCTCTTCATAGGGCATAGATGCGATTCGGTCTGCTTGGCTTTCCTTGTCATGAGCCGGCTGTGATGCCACCAGGTCTATGATGGCTTCTAGCACATTTTCAACGATGGCAAACTCAGCATTATCTGAGTCATGGAGATCTTCGCCCGTTGCCTCTGGGGTCAATGAGTTAGCCACAGCAGTTTCCGTGTCCGTAGATGCCGACGTGTCGGCTTCTTCAACAGCCAAGATCGGGCTAAATGCTGGGGTGTCTTCGGTGTCATGGTCAATCGGTGGATCACTGTGGGCCATCGTCGTGTCGGTTGAATTCATATCAACTGGAGTCAAATCTCTGCTCAACAGCGGTAAGGCCATGGCTTTAGTACAAAACGGGTCAGACTCACTAGTGCTGGCCACGGCATCAACAAGAACCCTCAAGTGCACTGAGACTGCGCTTTCTTCGCTGGCCCCATAGTTGTCTTCATCGGTCGACAGAATAGGATTTAGCTGGGGTACAACCGACTGATCGTCTGAGCTGTCGTTCGCCACTAGAAGATTTCCATCTTCTCCCGTACTCCCCGAATGAAGCGCATTTTGGCCACCTGCGCTGGTATCCGCAAGGGTTGGTTCGTTACTGTCACATGGGACTGCATCAGCCTCGATGATAGCCACGATATCGTACAGTAAAGCTTCAACGACGCTGTCATCCTCGAACCGTGGGCTGGGGTCTAGTGACCGATAGCTGACCAAACGTTGACGTTGTCCTCTCCACGCAGCCTGGATACAGATCGCCGCCTCTAGTTGCGAGAGGTACGTCTCTTGCCGCTGCCACTCGCGCT
>JAIKVH010000456.1:3503-14566 GCA_024679275.1 Phytophthora niederhauseri
TGCGCAGGCTTCGGAATTGGGGGGGGGGGTTCTCGGTTGACGCTTGTTCCTTGTCGTAGGGCGTCGCGCCCCGGGCGTGTGGCGTTATCGGGCCAGCGTTTCCTTGGCATTCCCGCCGGGCGTTCGGCGTTATCAGGTCGGCGTTTCCGGGGGATTGTGTGGCGTTATCGGGCCTACACGGGGGTCATGTGCACGGCGGTTATCAGGCCAGTGCGGTCCTTCGCCTAGGCAGCGCGTTATCGGGCGCCCACCTAAATGGTAAACGTTTAACGTGCCTTTATTCCAGCACGGGTCTGTGGGGGGTTGAGCACCCGAACCAGCAAACGACGGGGGGGCCGCGATATCGGGGCGGATCTACGGGCCGGCGCTTGGTGGTTTCTCAGGAACCTCGGAGAAGACGGGAGGTCTTTGTGGTTCAGAGATATTTCGGGACAGAGTGCTTACCCTATCCTATGTCCTTGCTACTGGCTACTCTGTCCTACTGCTGCTAAGCCTACGCTCTGTGCCTATCCTTACTTCTGGTGTGCTTGCACTATCGTCCTTCAGCCTGTTTTATGTGAGGCAATCAAGATCTTACCTTGGCGCGTTGTGGTCGGCGGGGTTTTGGGTCGGCGCGTTTTGCCCATCAGTCCGCGGCGCGTTCCATCACTCGCGCCCATCGACATCAATCTCGGCGCTGTCTCCTCAACCGGCGCTCGGCGAGCCCACTCCTTCCGCGGGGTGCTACACCACATTCGTCCCGCTGCCACGCACGCGCACTCCCCACGTGGGTGTGTCGTTGCAGAACCTGCCCCGCGGCTTGGCCTCGTCTCGACTCATTGCGTTCTCCGTCTTTACAGTCCGCTGTCTGCTGCACTCCAAGCGTCATGCCGCGCCGTCACGACGTCGACGCCGGCGACATCGCCCTGGAGGAGGAAGAGCTCGGCACCGACGACCTCGAGGCTGTGGGCTGTGTGATCTGCGCCCTCTGCGCGCACCGTCGTCGCCTCCCCGTCGCGCCTCCAGTCCAGCTTCCGGCTCCCGGCGCCCCCGTCCATTCGGTGACGGCCCTCGTTGCCGACGCGCACATTCTCCAGCGCGAGAACCGGGCGCTGCGCGCCCAGTATGATATCGTCACGGCGCACAATGCGGGCTTGCCTACTCACGCGTCCGTGCTTCACGACCACAATCTTACAATCCTGCGTCGCGTTTATGAGGACTACCGCGCGGGCATGGTCCGCTCGAGCAGGCAATCCTCTCTCGGGAGCACGTCGAGCGGGACTACGCCGCCATGGAGAATCGGGTAGCTGATCTCCGCGCTCGTGCCGAGCGTACCGACGCCGCTGAGTCGCGCCTCCGAGCCGAAGAAGCCTCCGCGGTCGAGCAGTATCGCGATCTTCCGGCTCAGCTTCGGGGGGCGCAAGACCAGGTCGCTGGCTTGACCGCCCAACTTGCGCGCGCTCCGGCTACGCCGCCACCGTCTACAGTCCCGCTAGCCCGGCGGTTTGCTGCGCAAGGCGAGCGTGACGACGCGCGCGCTGAGCGCGATGACCTTCGCGTCGACCTCGCGGCCGCCCAAGCCGCCCTTGCTCCAGTCCCAGCGCGTGCAGACGACGCTGAAGCTGAACGGGATCAAGCGCAGCAGCTCGTGGCCACTGCCGAGCAGCAGCGCAACGATGCTCTCACCAAGCGTGACCGTGTAAACCGCGTTCTCGTGGCCGTCGAGCAAGAGCACGACGGCGCCCTCGACATGCGGGACCAAGCGCTTCGATCCTCCACGACCTTGAGACGCGGGCGAGACGTTGCTGTCGCCGAGCGGGATCAGGCCCGCCAAGCCGTGGGCACCATCAACCAACAGCGAGGCGTTGCCGCCGCCGAGAGAGATCAGGCTCGTCAAGCCGTGGCTGACCTGGAGCAGCAGCACGACCCGGTCGACGAAGAGCTCCGTGCAGCCCGTGCGTCGCTTTCCCAGAGCCGCGCGGAGACTGAGGCGGCCCAGAAGCTGAACGTTCCGCTGCAGGATGACCTTCCGCGTGTCAACGCGCTCTTAGTGACCCATGCTGTGGAGCTCCGTTGCGGCGCGTCGCGTACCCACGAACTGGAGGAGTCAGTGGCCACTGCCACGACTCTCCGCGTGACCGCCGAGTCCGAGATGGCGCGGGCTCAAGCTGACGAGCTTTGTGCTACGTCTCGCGCGACGCCATATCGAGCTGGGTGGCTGTCCATGCGGTGATCGTCCCAGCAGCATCAAGGAGCCGTCGGCGCCCAGACCCATCGCCTCAGTGCTCGGGTCGTCGAGCTAGAGGGAAAGCGCGACTTGGCCATTCGAGAGCGCGACGAGCGCGCCGTGGTCTGGCGTCGGATGCCTCGAGACGCGCGGCGGCTATGCGACGAGCTCGCCGATCGTCTCGCCCGCGTCGTGACGCGCGTTGGCGGGCACATCGACACCGCTGACCTGGTCAGATGACTCGAGGTCACTTTCACGGCGGAGATCGTCGCTGCTGTCCCTCTCCCTCCCGCTGTTCCGACGTCTGCGGTGGTTCCTCCGGCACCCGCTGTCCCAACGCCTGCTGTTCCTGTTCCTGCTTCCACTGCGTCGGGTTCGGGCGCTCGCACAGGCTCGCCGGCTCCGACGGCTGGCTCGGCGGCTAGCACTCCTTCTCCGGCGGGTCATTCAGGCTCCCACTCCGCTCCAACTTCGTCCAGTACCTCTTCTTCGTCAGGGTTCCGGCGGCCTCGACATGTGCGTCGAGTCGTTCGGGTTCTCAGTCGCGCGTGTCGGGTCCATCCGGAGCGGTGCCCGCCACGTCGTCAAGTTCTTCGCCTCTTCGGCGTAGTCAGCGACACTCAATCCGGAGCGGTGCCCGCCACGTCGTCAAGTTCTTCGCCTCTTCGGCGTAGTCAGCGACACTCTACTGTAGTTGACACTGCGGCTTCTGACCACGCCGCTGCGCGGGCCTCATCTACAGGTGCGCTCTCCGCGGCCGCTGCAGCTGCGGCGCGCCCCCGAAAGGACGCGGTGGTCTTCGGCTCCAAGCCTTCGGACAGCGACGACCAAGCGCGGCAGACTCAGTCCAAACGTCCCCGGTTGCAGGGCCCCGGATCTCACTCGCAGTCTCGGCGCGTCAGCCGCCACGCTCGCCGTCACGTTCCCACACGCCTCCGCGTTCGCGATCTGCTTCGCGCTTTCGGCTTCCTTGGCGTCGACACGTTCGGTAGGTTCGGCGCGTTCCATGCACTCGGCGGGATCGGCGCACTCGGCGAGGTCGGCTCACTCGGCCTAGTCGGTCACATCGCGTCACTCGTCCCCTGTGCAGTCGCCGCACTCCTCGCCGAGGGGCCGTACGGCAGCAAGCGGGGGCTCAGGCCCTGGTCCCGACGATTCGGGCGACTCTAATGGTGACGACTCGTCCGCTTTCTCGCCGTCCCGCGCCTCGTCCTCGAGCGCGGCCTCCAGTGGCTCGGCCGGGGGTGGTCAGCCGCGCCCTTCTTCGGTCCCGTGATCCCGCCCGCCGGAACTCCGTCTGGCTGGCAGCAGCCTTGTTACGCTCCTTGGCCCAAGCGGGTGCGGCGTCTCCGCCTTCATCTCATCACTGTGCAAGAGTTGCGGACACTCTTCCTGCCGCCTCCTGGTTGGATTATTCCGCGTCGTGCCCCACCCGAACCCGCGAACTGGAACCGTGCCCTCGTGACGCTGGTCGGCGTCGAAGCGTTGTACGCGACTCGGCCATGGCGACACCTCGCCCAAGCTGCTGAGGCACTTCTTTTCGCGTCCGGCGACGCGGCGTTCCGCACGTTCCTACGTCGACTCCGGCACCACATCGAGCACTGGGCCCAGGCCTACTGGGAGCGCACCCATGAGCTCTACGTGCAGAGCGCGGCGTGGAAGCGGTGGCGTACGGCTCGCAACTCGCGCCGATTCCACGCAGGCAATCATCTCAATGGCCTGTTGCAGCTGGTGGTCGGTTTGTTCGGCAAGGGCTCGCCGACATGGATCTGTTGCTGGATCCGATGATGCTCCACTTCCCGCCCGCGCACACGTCGATCGGACGGTGGTATTCAGGTCCCCAGCACGTGACGTTGCAAGCCGTGCTCGACGACATCGACGCGCAGGAGCCCTGGCGTCGGTTCTATCGACTCCGTTCACTGTGGCTGATATGGACGCCAACGTACGCTGTCGCGTGACGCGCGATCACCCCGCCTTTCATGTGCCGCATCTTGCCGGTAAGTTCATTCAGCAGATTTGAGTCTAGCTTGTCATCGCAGTCCGCCGCGGCCGTAGCTCATTGTTGCCGTAGCCATAACCACCAACACGTAGCCTTGACTCTTTTCCTTCGTTTCCTTCCACTTCGTCACATCTTTTATGAGACGGCCCTCCGCCGTCCCATCTTCAGCAACAGGCTAGTCCTCCTCACTCCCCTCATCTAATCCCTCGCTCCGGCCATTCCCAGAGTTGAGGCTTCCCGCCAGTCCTCCCGTCGGCAGCCCCCCTGCCAACTTGGTCGCACCCGTGGGCGCTCACCCACCAGGCTCTGCCGCCTCCACGTTCTCGTGCGATTGCATCGCCTCAAACCGGTTGCGCCCTGTGCGCTCGCGCAGGAAGTCGTACATCAATCCGCCGCAGTTCAGATCGAGCTCGTCGACCCACGTGGTATCCGGGTAGCTATCCCATTTGACTTCGAACTCGCGTCGCGTGCGCCCATACCGGGTAGCACGCCCTTTCCGTACGTTCAAGACCTTCTCGACCTCGAAGATGTCGTCCTCCAGCTTGCGCATGGCTTCCCAGCTGTCCTCCGGCAAGAGCTCTTAGTCGAAGTCGAAGCGTTCCTCGGCCGGCACCGTCCGTTGCGTCGCGGGACGCGACGGGAATTCCCGGACGGGCTTCAGCTTGGAAATGTGAACGACGGGGTACAGCTGGTGGGGCGTACCTGCCGTCTCGAGGCGTACCGCGAACGCGCTGACCAGCTCGGCGACGCGGAAGGGTCCGTGCCACATGTGCGCGAGTTTGCGCGCATACCCCGGCTTCACTTGACCCAGGTACAGCCAAACTTGCGAGCCCGTCGCGATCTCGTGTTGCGTCGTATTTTCAGTTTGTCGACGCGCTCTCTCTTCGACTGACTCCCGGACTAACTCCAACGCTTGTGCCCTTGCCACCTTATAGTGCCACTGGATACGGAGCCTCCACCGTCTTGCCTCGGCGGCTCGGGTCGACGTGTTCCCGACGGCCAGCATTGATTCCAGCGTCGACCAAGGATCCCAGCCATGCACCAAGAAGAACGGGGTCTCGTTCCTCGTCCGGTCGTCCGACGCGTTCAGCGCGCAGGTAAGGCGCTCGGCGTACTCGTCCCAGTCGCGTTGGTCGACGTCCGTGATGTACATCTTGATCGCTCTTGTAACCGTTTAAACCATTCGTTCTGCAGCGCCGTTGGCTTGGGGACGATAGGCGAGCGTCGCCCGGTGCCTCCGACCCATGAGTTTGCTGAACGCCTTGAAGAAGTCGGATTTGAAGCCCGGCTCGCGGTCGTGGCGGATAGCTTAGCTCGCGCCGAAGCGCCTGAACACCACCTCCTCGTACGCCTCGGCCACCGTCTGCGCGGTTCGTGACGCGTTTGCCTTGACTACGACAAACACCGAGTACGCCTCGGCCACCGTCTGCGCGGTTCGTGACGCGTTTGCCTTGACTACGACAAACACCGTCAAGAGATCGACCCAGACTAACAACTCTGTGTTGCCTTTGTAGGATGCTGGCAAGGATGGAATATGGTCCATAGCAATGACGTAGAAGGGGTACGTCGCGACGGTGTTGCCCGGCGACTCGCCTTGAATGGTCGGGCGACACTTTCCCGCCCCGCAGTCGGTGCAGTCGCCGACGTAGCGCTGGACGCTTTGAAGATCCCTGGCTTGCGAAAGTACCTCCTCACGCGTTGGTACGTGTGGCCAATACCCTGGTGCCCGCCCCCCAGGCTTGCGTGCTAGTGGTGTAGCACGTCGTCCCGCAGAGTCTCCGGGACAACCAACTTCATCATCGCGTCGCGGCCCTCTGCGGACTCGTCGCTTCTCGGCTGGTACTAGAGCAGCCCGCCCTCGCCCTCTTCGTACTGGGGCGAAAGCTTCTGGCAGTTCTTCACCTCGCGCCAGCAGCCCGCCCTCGCCCTCTTCGTACTGGGGCGAAAGCTTCTGGCAGTTCTTCACCTCGCGCCGCGATAGATCTACGACGTCGCCGCGGAGATACTTGTTGAGGTTGGCGATCCAGACTTCTTCGTCTTGGGCGACTCGGATGCGGTCCAGGCGCAGTCGTTGCACCACCAGCTCTTCCAGGACTTCTGGAGGTTGGCCCCTACGTGCTGTCGTGCGTGCAACAAGCCGCGCGTGTCGTTAGGGCGAGGACTTGTGTCGTCCCGCGTCCCGCGCCCAATGCCTTCTCGACGAGGTCATCTGTGCCGCGCGCTTTTGCGTCGCGATTTTCCGCGTCGCAATTTTGCGCGCCGAGGTTTTCCGCGTCGAGATTATTCGCGTTGACGCTGACAGGGGACACCATCTCGGGACTCGAGGTCCGTGGTCGGACGACTTCGTCTAAGCGATTCAGCGTCTTCAGATCTTGAATCTCCGCGGGGCTGTGCGCGTTGCGACCTCCTTGACGCTGCAGAGCTTGTCCCGCCAACATGTCGGTACTGGCGTTCCCGTCTCGTCGTACGTGGAAGAGTTCGTGGCGCGGCCATGCCTGGAGAGCGTTTCGCGCCTTTTGTCGCAGCAGCTTCAGCTTGGATGACTTGCAGCCCATCTCGTCCCTCATATGCCTGATGCCAAGGTGGGGGTCTCCGCATACGACATGTCGAGCGGCAGCGTCGAGCTTCTCCAAAAGAGAACGCTCGAGCAGTAGTCCGCGGTATTCCGCCTCGTTGACCGTGAGGCTCGTCGCATATCCCGACGCGGCGCGCACGATCTTCCAGTTCGGCAGCTGCCCAATAACGGCACTGTATGCTCCGCCTTCTCGCTTCGCCTTAGCCGATCCGTTGAAGCTCAAGACGTGCATGACCTCGTCGCGCGCCACGTTGGGGACCGGAATGACTTCAATCCTGGACGCCCGTCTTCGCGAGGCGATCTCCTCTAGCGCCGCGTTGACGAAAGCTCGAGGTGTAATGCTTGCGGCCAGCGCGCCGAGTAGTTCTTCTTCTCCCTTCATGGGCCGGCCGATTTCCAGCTTCCACGGCGAGAGGATCGCAGTCCACTGTGACAGTCGTCCCTGTAGTCCCTTGGACCGGAACAACCAGGCGAGTGTCGTGTGGCGCGTCAAGACGCAGACCGGCCTCCCCGCTAGCATCGTGTAGTACTCATTCAAGACGTGCAACAGAACCAAAATCTCCTTTTCGACGATATCGTAGTTCAACTCGTTGGGCTTCAACGTCCGGCTGGTGAACTTCACAGGCATGTACGAACCCATCGTCGTGGACTCGAGTGAGCACCCCTGAGATGGCCCAATCGCTGGCGTACACAATCACGACGGATGCTCGGTTCTCGTCGAAGTGCTTCACGGTCTCGGCGAGCTTTGCCTTGAGCGCGTCGAAGGCGCGCATCGCGTGCGTCCACTTCTCGTGTTCGCGGACTTCTGGACGTGCAACGCACTACTGCGTACACGGCGAAGTCTGCTATAAACCGGTGGTAGTAATATAGACTACCCAAGAATGATTGCAGGCGCTTGAGTGTGCGCGGGAACTCGAGTGACATTCTTCGGCTTCGCCTCTAGCCCGAGGCCTGAGACTCGATGGCCTAGGTAATCGACCTTGGACATGCCCCACTCGCTCTTCTCGACGCTGATGGACAAGTACCACTGCTGGCAGACATCCAACAAGCGTTTGACCTTCTCGCCCAGGTCATCCCACGACATGCCCCCGATGAGGATGTCGTCGATGTATGACCTCCGTCCCAGAACGGAGTGAATACCTGGCTTCACCGGTTCGCCGTCTTCAAAGACGTCCCGAGTGTTGCTATCCGGGGGCAGCTTCATGAACCCGTAGAGCGCGTTGTCGATCAAATGTTGGTAACTCTGCGGCGCGTTGCACAGGCCGAACGGCATACTCAGCCATCCATACAGTCCCATTGGCGTGATGAAGGCCGAGATGAGCCGGGCCCGGTCGGTCGGTCATGGGGACGACCCAGAAGCCGCTCGCCATGTCGATGGAGCAGTACCACAGGTACTTGTCCAAGGCTTCGAGCACATCGTTGACGAGCGGCATGGGGTAAACCATCAACTGCGTCAACCCGTAGATGAGCCGGTAGTCAATACAGAGCCGGATATCAACAGCGTTCTTCTTTATGATGACGACAATGGACGAAGCCCACGCTGAGATCGACGTTTGGAGCTCAGCAACCCCTTGATCCAGTCGGCGACCTTCTCTCGGAATTGCGGCGGGATTTCCCGGACGCGTTGCGCGACGGGTTTTGCATCGCCCACGTCGATGTCGCAGACAACCCCCCGGGCAGCTGGCGGCAACGCGTTGCCCTTGCCGATCAATCACTTCCGTCGCTTCCAGATGATTTGGCGTAGCCGCGTTTCTTGTCTCGCGGCTTCCTCGGGCGGGAGTCCAGTCGGCATGCCCACCTTCAAGCCTTCGATGTTCACCTCGGCGGTCAGCGAGAGGTCTGACAGCACTGCCATCTCGGACTCAACATCGTCTGCGAAGAGGTCAGATCCCTCGTGGATGAGGAGAGTGTCGTCTTTGTCCAGCTCATCTGGTGTTGCCTCGTTGAGCTCCAGCTCGGCGGGTTTCGGCTTGTCGAGTTTTGGCTCTGGTGATTCCTCCATCGCGGAGCTTCCGGCCACAGTCGAGGGCACATCGGTTTCGGCCTCCACCTCGTTCATATCCCGTTCGGGATCTTCGGGCGGCACCTCTACCCTACTTCCCTTCGTCGTTTCCGCGACAGCCGCCAACACTGGGACCACGGCACGTCGCGTCCCGAGTTGTCTCGGTTCCGGGCGCAGGATGGCTCTAGGCGTCGGGTATGAGGGGCGATTCGTCATCGGCCCATCGAGCTCTGCTGGGATCCAGTTCTCCTCCGCGCCGCGCGTCGCGCCATACGCCAGATTCTGCCACTGCTGGTGTCGGGCGGAGCCCAGTCGGACGAAACCACGGTTCCGAGGCTGGCCGTCAGACGGCGTCCACCATCCTAGCGCTTCATGCGCATCGAGAGTTATCGCTGCATCCCCGATGCTCGCGACACGCAGGTACGTCTTCCTTCCGACCCTCCCTTTGACAAAGGTAGTCACCCACGATTCTACCCGTGTCACCCACAGGGACGGCGCGTTTCGGTCCGGCCCCAGCAAGACTTCATGCGTGTCCCTTGGTTCGAGTCTCACAGGCGTCTTGGCGTTGACGGGGTGCATCCATGCGCCGTATAGCGGTCTTCGTCCGATCATCTGGATGTGTACCTCGTCGGGGAGGCACGCCGTGCCGTCCGCAGTACTCCAGCTGGCACCATGAAGTTCATTCCCAGGATTTCGTGTTGGCCGACCAGGTCGCCGACCCACAGGTGCATGTAGTACACCAAGTTCCCAGCCAAGGTAATATTCACTCTGGTTCTCCCCACCGTGTAATATGTCTCATCACGAATTCCCACACACTCTTGAGTGATCTCCGTGTCGATCAGGCAGCCTACCTCACGAGCAAAGGTGGTGTCTAGGATGGACACCTCGGCACCTGTGTCGAGCAATAACACAGCACGGCGGTTGTTCAGCTTTCCATGAATTTTGGCCTGTTTGTACCAGTTGTGCGGCGTGCAATGTTTCCAGTACCCGCGTCGCTCTCCTGGTTGCAAGTCATTCTCGTCCAGGGGTGGTTCACGTGTAAACTCGTCGTCCGTCGTCCGTCGGACCGCCGAGATTCGCGGGGCACGTTCTGGCGTGGAACAGGTTCGATTCACATGTATTATCATTCAGGGAAGTCGGGCTCTCACTAACCACCTCTCGCGACTTCTTGGTCACATTTGCATAGACGGAAAGAGGTCGCTCGTCTCGTACTGGTTTCCAAGCCAGCAAGCGTCCTAGTTTAATATCTTCGCGGCGGACGGCGGCAATATCCCCGCGTACTTGTTCGGGTCAAACCACTGGCGCGATTGGTTAACGAACTCCTCCAACGGGCATTCTCCAGCTTCGTGCACGCCACCGCGGGCATTGCACACCCTCAAGCATCATTCCGTCGGGTGATGGCCACCACATTTGGACACGTCAACAACTTCCTGCAGTCTCCTTCGGCGTGGCGACGTGAGCCACAGTGGCGGCACCGCGGGCGATCGCGTCCCGAGTCGTCGGGGTCGAAGTTGCAACGTGCCGGCTCTCCCGGCGGGGCCTGTCCCGCGACGAACAACTCGGCGCGTTCCTCGTCCTCCCCGTCTTGGCCGTACTGGCGGTCGTCGCTGTCGCGGCTTTCGCGTTCCGAGTCGTACTCGTCCGACGCGACGTGAATCGCATGTACGGCGCGCGCCGGGTGAGCCGGCGGGGTCGGTGCCTTTTGGCGGAACTTGTTCGAGCCGAAGAGAGTCTTCATCTGGTGGGACAACCCACGTTATCGAGCACGCAGCTTCTTCTCCAGCGCCTTGGAGTCGGCGACCTCCATCAGCGTGAGACGCGACGCGAGGTCGGCCTCCTGCGTGTTCAGCGTCCGGATGAAATGTTCGACGTGTTTGCGCTTCTCTTCAGTTGTACCTTCGGCGTATGGAATGTTGGCCCTCAAGCCCGCGACGTTGTCCCGGTACAAGTAGTCCAGTTGGGTCTCGTCGGGGCGCTGTGCCGACACGCCCTTGCAACTATACTGGACACTGAATTGATCCATCAGCTCGGTCCATGATTTCTTGGCCTTCTTGGGCAACTGGAGATACCATTGGCGCGCGGGACCGCTCATCAGATCGCTGAACAGCCCACACACCTTTTCACCTGTCATCCCGTCGCGACGCGCGGCGGACTTCAGCCGATTAAGCCACAGCCCCGCCTTCTCGCGCCCCGAGAACTCCTTCAGCTCCGATGAAATTGAGAGGCGAACCTCGTAAGCCCGACGCCGGAGACTGCGGCCGCGGGTCTTGGCGTCCCGACG
>JAIKVH010000457.1:0-14555 GCA_024679275.1 Phytophthora niederhauseri
AGTCCAACCGAGGTATTAGAAGACGCTTCGTTCGCGATGGTGGATGTGGTCCGGCTGAATGGTACCACGGGGGAAATACGCTTTGAATTTGAAACATTTGACATCTCGGCAGTGGCAGGGGAAGACTACATTGCTTCCAATGGGACTGTCGTTTTCGCCAACCAGGAGAGTGGCACTCAGATTTGGATTCAACTCATCGACAACCATTATATCAACGGCGATAAATTATTTGGTCTGCGCTTGACGGATCAAACTGTTGGAGATTCCGCCTCTGTCCTTGTGACGCATGAAGTGATAATTCATGACGATGAAAGTATCGACGACGCGGTCCCCAGAAGAATGGACAGCCCTGTCGCAGTGTACTCAACAGGAGGGGAATTTCAAGTTGAATGGGCGACTTCTTCCAACGACACTGCTCCCATCTTTGGGTACATGGTTCGTGTTACGGCAGCGAGTGCAACAGTTTTCAACCTCTACAACACAACCAGCTCACCTTTCACGATGTCAGGTCTGTCAGCTAGAAGTTCGTACCGAGTTGAGATTGCAGCTTGGAACTGGTTCGGTTTGGGGGCGTACTCCGACCCAATTGACGTTGTGACTCAAAACGCTACGCTTCCAAGCCCACCGCTTTCGCTTGAGACGACGGACGCTACGAACACAATAATCACGCTGGAATGGTTGCCTCCTCGGGATGATGGAGGGAGTGCGATTGTGGGCTACCGTGTGGTAGTGGAAAATGTCGATGGCGACATAGTGATGTCGGATTCAGTTGGTGTGCCGAGTTTGTCGTTTACAGTTGATGGATTGAACGCCTCCAGTGGCTACGTGTGCTACATTTTCAGTACAACCTCAGCATTTCCGGACGGTTCGAGTGCGACGTCTTCTGCGCAAATAAGTATCACGACGTCGGCTGCAGAGGTCCCAGGCCCTCCTCTGCCTGTGACGCTGGTAGGTCGACCAAGAGGCGGAACCCTTGAAATCTTCCTGAACCAACCCCGGAACACTGGAGGAATGCCCTTAACATACGCCGCACTTTACCTCCGAATGCAGACTGTGGATGGCTCAGCAACGTTTGCCGTGGTTTGTGGATTGAATTTGCCAGACCAAGCGAATGACAATTGCGTTGTCAGCCAGCTCGTAGCCAACACAAGCTACGAAGTGTATGCCACCTTTTCCAATTTTAACATACGCCGCACTTTACCTCCGAACGCAGACTGTGGATGGCTCAGCAACGTTTGCCGTGGTTTGTGGATTGAATTTGCCTGACCAAGCGAATGGCAATTGCGTTGTCAGCCAGCTCGTAGCCAACACAAGCTACGAAGTGTATGCCACCTTTTCCAATGATATGGTACGTTTCTCTATGTTTCTCAGATTCATTTGTTTGAGTGTGGCAAATGCTAACAATTTGTTTCCTGTCTGAATATAGGGGGAGGGTCCACCAGGAGAGAGCAGCTTTTTCCAAACCACTTCTGCAATTGACTTGCCGTCACCACCTGTGAATTTGATCTCTCCCGTTGTCACGGCCGGTAACATTAGGCTCGAATGGGACGTTCCGGCTGACTTGGGAGGAGCTTCTGGAGTAATTGGCTATATCGTGTATCAGAAGTATGACGTGCTGGGGGATACGTATTTTACACTTTACGACGGGCAAGACTCTACCGAGCGAAGCGTTACAACACGAGGGCTAACGAGGAATTCGAGCTATTCTTTCGCTGTTGTCGCCGTCAACAGCGCTAGCTTCTGCGTCGACCCTGTTTCGTACAATTTAAGCCCGTTTCGACAAGTGATGACGCTGAGTTCCAGCCCGCTGGCGCCTCCAGGTCAGCCCTATCTCGTATCCAGAACGGGTGGAAGAATTACGATCGGTTGGGCTCCCCCAGATGACCTCGCTGGAATAGCGTTGGAAAGTTACAACGTCGAGTTGGTTGTATCGGCTTCGAACAACGACTATACGATGCTTTCGAGTTCCCTGCCAAGTGACACCACAACGTTCACACACTACGGACTTTCTGAGAGTACAAGCTACAGTTACACAGTCACTGCCAAAAATCTAGACGGACCAAGCGAGAGAAGTGCAATTTTTACTACATCCACCGCTGCCGTATCACAGCCGATCGCCGTACAGAATTTCCGACAAGTAGACGCGACGGGTGGTAGCATCATATTGGCTTGGGATCAACCACTTGACACGGGTGGGCGGGAGATCGCGTACTATGAAATCGTTCGGGATGGGCGTTCGGGCAAGTTTCTCGCAACCAACACAACCTTTGAAGACCGCTCCAATTTGAACGCAACCACGGATTATGCGTACACCATCGCTGCATTCAACGGCAACTATAGAGGGTACACTGCATCTTTATTGGGTACTTCAGGTTCGCCATCTCCTCCAGATCCACCGCTTTTAACTAGCACCCCCTTCGGAGGACTCATCGAAGTCAACTGGAGAGCTTCGGAATACACCGGAGGAATTCCAATCAGCAAGTACGAGATTGCTCTCTACAGCGCAGATGGCTCGACCGTCATCGAGAATGTGACTTCGATTGACTTGGGGTACGTGTTCCAGCACCTTGTGGCGCAAACAAAGTACCGTTTATCCGGAAAAGCGTTTAATGATGTCGGAGAAAGTAATTTAGTGGTGTATGACGTTCAAACGGGTCCTCCAGACGATCCCGATGCCCCACCCAAACCAGTTGCAGCCGAAGTTTGGGGTGGCAGTGTTCGCATCCACGTCGAGCCTCCTGACTACACTGGTGGAGAAGCTGTCACACTGATCTTGTACATGGACGGCGACGAGGTGTATACGTTCCCCAGTGGTGAAAGAGATACGATTGTTTACGGACTAGTCGCGCAGGCTCAATATGCCTTCATCGTTTCAGCCGAGAACACAGCGGGAGAAACCACAAGCCCTCTCTTAAGTGTGACTACGACCGCGGTTTCAACGCCAGGCCAAGTGCAAAACTTAGCGCTGGTATCCGCTACGTACAAGCAAATGAAGCTCACGTGGGACGCCGTTCAGAATACCGGCGGGGATGAAAATCTCGAGTACGACGTGACTTACTTCAGATGCACCCAAGACGGCATTCAATTGGACACTGCGACGCAAACACAAAGTTCTGATACGAATAGCATTCTTGTGGAAGGGCTGCAATACTCCTCGTACTACAGCGTGGCGGTTGCGGCAAGGACCACCACTTCTTTAGTTGGAGCTGAAAGTGCATCGATCATAGTGGAGACCCAAGAACCCCTCGAAGGCATCGTCGTCGCTGCTTTAGTAGAGGTATCCGTGAAAGAAGATGCCAGCTTTGTTTCGGTCCCGGTAGATCGCATCAACGGATCTTTTGGAAATGTTTCCTACTCCTTTCAGACGATTGATGATACGGCGTGGAACGGGTTTAATTACGATCAAATGTCTGATACCAGAACGCTCGCATCGAATGTCCAGTCAGGCGTTATTGAAATCCCGATTGAAGACGACACGGAATACAACCCAGGTATTTCTTTCTTGGTCCAAATCACGGATTCGAACACGGGGTTAGTGAGTACCACGCGTGTTATTATCGAAGATGATGGCGATGCTGGATACATATCGTTCAGACAATCGGCAGTTTCGGCTTTGGAGAGTTGCGGGATTGCTAACCTTGAGATCGCCCGAACAGGAGGAAGCAGCCCCACCGCAAATATTCAAGTGGATGTGATTCAGAACGCGAGCTCAATGGATCGATTCCATCTTCTGAACCCCGCAATTGTATTTGACGAAGGAGTCGTCCAACAAACTGTTTCGGTTGAAATTGTGGATGATGACGCCTTTGAATATGTCCCGGATAAAATCACGCTTCAGTTCAGTATTTTAGACGGAGGAGCGTTGAACGGGGAGCATACGACCTGCACTTTGACGGCGGATGACAACGGAGACGTTTCTTTGCCGAAACAATGCTTGAATCTACGCAAAACGTCCGTCACTGGTGGAGCGCTGGGGCTTCAGTGGACTGCTCCGTTAGACCATGGAGGGACCAACGAAGTTCTGCATTACTTTGTGAGCGTAACGACTGGCAACCAATTGGTGAAGACGCAAATTTCGTTAACGGAAACGACGGTCGTATACGGACTGACCCAGTCGACGACGTACCAGATTGCTGTGCAGGCTGTAAACTCCCTGGGGGCTGGTGTAGCAACTCCATCACTACTGGTAGCTACTCTCGCCGCTACGCCTCCAACTACGCCTATCAACATTCACGTGATAAGTGCTTCCAGCTCCACCGTACTGCTTTCTTGGGAGGCCCCGCTGGACGATGGAGGATCTCTGATAGTCTCGTATACGGTATTCAACGCTGGGACCAGTGTTCGATCGTTGTTCCCTTCAATATCCTGCGATCCACCGACACTTTGTACTATTAAGCAGCTACTCGCATTGACGAGCTACAGTGTTCAGATCCAGGCATCGTCGGCCTTCGAATCCCAGGGTGTTTTGTCCGAAGTGACAACGTTCAGCACTTCAAGTCCTGACTACCCGGATCCGCCTCCTCCTGCCAACGTAACTTGGGTCAGCGCTGGAGCAATGACCATCCGAATGTTTGACCCGATTAACGTTGGTGGATCCAATATCCAGGAGTACCGGCTTTTCATCCAAGCGGACGGTGACCCTGGTTTTACCTTGGTTTACAGCGGCGCGTCGAGGGACTACACTGTGTATCGCCTGCGGTATGAAACGGATTATTTCATCAAGTACCAAGCGGTGAACTCGGTCGGGCCTAGTGGCTACAGCGCGACTATTACCAACCAAACGCTTCAGAAAACTCTACCAAGTGCACCCACGGATGTCATAATGATCGATCAAACTGGAGGCGCGATAACGTTGGAATGGGGTGAACCGCTCGATATTGCTGGGCGAGATATCACGGGGTACACGGTCAGAATCGTCTCGATCAATGGGACTGTGGCGGACTTGGTTGGGTATGACGGCAAGGGGGACCCATCGAGAACTGGAACGGTGTACGACCTTATCGCTAACACGCAGTATGGTATGCAGGTGGTAGCGTACATTGACGTGTCCAACTGCTTCGATACAAAGTTGGCGGCTTGGAGCGCTGTTATCAATGTGACAACGTTGAGTCCGACACCCCCGCGGACTTCACCCGAGCTTTTGGTTGGAGCCCACACGGGAGGCATCATCCAGCTCGTGTGGGTCGCTCCAAAGGACAAAGGCGGCGTTCCGCTTACTGGATACACGCTTTACCAGGCTGACACTGCAGACGTCTCTACTGTGCTCTTTTCGACGAGTAACACGAGTGTGCTGACGTTCACACACAATGATTTAACGGCCAACACGAATTACTCGTACACGATGATGACGTCAAATGCTGCGGGGGTCAGTCCGACCAGTCCGGTGCTACAGACGAGTACAGACTCTATTACGGCTCCTTCGGCCCCGGTAAATGTTCGGCAGCTTACGTATAATACCGGTGGAGCTATTTCCATTGGATGGGATCGGCCTTTTGACACTGGAGGGCAACCAATTGGAGGGTATATGGTCTATCGCTTCGGGGAACTTGTGAGTGGTGTGTTGCCTTCGACTGCTAGGGCGTTCACGAACAAGGACCAGCTCCAGGCTAGTACGTCGTACAACTACACTGTCCGCTCGAGGGGTCTGAATGCGATGGCATCCATGGCTAGTGACCAACTCGTAGCTTCCACGACACCCGCTACTAAGCCGCAACAAGCCCTCTCTCTTAGTGCGAATCCAGGGTCCAGCTACTTAAATCTGACGTGGATTCCGAGTGGAGATACGGGAGGAATACCGATCAAAGCTTACGAAGTAAAGTTGATGCTCGGGTCAACGGTAGTGACCATGACCAATGTGACAGCCGCCAATGCTCTCCTAACGGGACTCACCGCAAGTACCACGTACATTGGATCCGTTCGAGTTTACAACGACGTTGGATCAAGTGAAGAACTATCGGCTAGCATTGTAACCATCGTTGTGGGAGTATCGGATGCCCCAAAACCTCCTTCTATAAAGGGTAAATACGGTGGAAATTTCACGATTCAACTCGAACCGCCGCTGTTCACGGGCGGATCTGCTATCACGGTGATGAAGGTGTACGAGTTTACCCTTGGCAAAGTGGTGACGTTGAATGTCGTCGCTGGGGTCCTACCCACATACACATTCTTCGGCGTAAACGCAGAATCAAGCTACAGTGTGGCTTGTTCAGCTGTAAACGCTGCTGGTGAAGGACCTCAAAGCCCTCGAACGGCTATCAAAACGTTACCAATTAACCCACCAGGACCGATCTTGATGGCTCCGGTTTTAGTTATCGCGACGGGTACAGCACTTAACTTTCAGTGGAGTCTACCAGCAGACACGGGCGGGACTTTGGATTTAACGTACTTCGTTAAAGTTGAGAGCTCAAATTCGGTCGGCGTCAATCCGTCCGTCGGTCGGTCCTACAACGCGACTCAACTTGCCTACAGCACCGTCTACAGCATCTCGGTTTGTGCTGCGAATATCGCGGGCAATGGTAGTTGGAGCCCTGTTCTCACGGCGATGACGCAGCCTGACGCTGCAGGGGAATTCAATTTCGCTCAAACGAGCACGTCTGTCTTCGAGAATGCAAGCCAAGTAGCTATTGCGGTTCAGCGAGTATCAGGATTAAGTGGCCAAGTTACGCTCACATACACTGTCGGGCCCACCGGAACTTCGCCAGCCACCGTAGGATCTGATTATGCGGTGGCGAAAGGATCTACAGCAACGACGGGTAAAATCGTGTTCGAGCCGCTCCAAAACCAAAACAACATCATCATTTTTATACTGGATGACGCACTCTACGAGAATCCTGACGAGACGTTCACTGTCACTATCACGTCCGTATCATCCACGCTAGGGGTAGCCAAGGTGGGCGGCAACAGTAAGACCACAGTCACCATTCTGGATGACGGCGACGCGGGCTTCGTCAGCTTTGAAAGCCCGGCTTATTCCTTTTCGGAAGGTTCACCTACTGCAACGGTCACTATCATCCGAGAATACGGCAAAAGCAGCCGCATTTCGCTTGCCTTTGAGTTCTCGGGAGGCACTGCAACCCCGGACGTTGACTATCGCAAAACTACGACCCCTGTCGTGATGGAGGACAGCATCACGAAAGCGACGCTGACCTTCTCGATACTTAACGACCGGGTGTTTGAATTCCCCGACGAGTATTTTTTCATACAGATGTCGGTTGCCAGCGGTGGAGCGATACTTCGACAACCGCTTACTCGTGTGACGATTCTAGATGATGGGGACGTATCGAATCCCGGAGACTGTCCGCCGCTCCAGCCATTGTCGCAAACGGGTGGATTTGCAACATTTGTAGCAAGTCTTCCTCTGCATAATGGCAGTGCGCGGGGACAGTTGACGAATTATATCGTGCGGCTAGTCACTGAAACCGGTTCAGTGGATCTGAAGAAACCAGTGCTACCTACGATAACGATCGGCAACTTGATTGCTACGACGAATTATAGCGTCACGGTGGCAGCCAGCACCTCGTTCGGCAACGGAAGCTTTAGTAATGTTACGCAGTTTTCTACAACAGACCCAACATTACCAGGACCAATTACCTACATGGCAAGCGAGTCTCGAACTGGAGGTCGGATTACTTTCGTGTGGTCCGCCCCTGACGACACGGGTGGCATTCCAATTACAAAATACCGAGTTTATATGGCTGATAGTCAGGGAAAAAATCAGGTAAAGGGGCGCTATGGTATGAAGTTTTGTTCGAACTGCGCTGACATTTATGCATTTTTTCTGCCGAAGATCACTGCTAGCACCACGGAGTCTATTACCCGTGCTACTGTTTTTGCCAATCTTTCAGCAGACACAACATACAACTTCTACCTTCAGGTACGATGCTGTAGTGGTGTGAATTCCTTATCATCTTCGAATCTAAGTTCTGTATTTTTTTAGGCTGGAAACTCGCTCATGGACGACGATGGGTGGGGTAATATAAGTGCCGCATTCAAGTTCTCGACTGGAGAAGTCACGCTGCCCGGCCCTGTTGTTCTGCACCCTGGTCACTACGATAAGCCTACTGGTGGCAAACTTTTTCTTGGCTGGGATGCCCCACTTGACACAGGTACCAAAATTTATAGCTAGAAACCAAAACAGAAATGGTACACTTACGTCGTGGTCTGATTGTTTAGGCGGTGCAATTGTTTCCTCGTACACAATTTTTGCCAATACTTCACAACTCCCTTGGTATCAAGCAGTGGCAACTTACGCGGAGTCGGGCTTGTCCGCTGCCGTGACCAGGTTGAATGCAAGTACTGACTATCAGTTGTTCGTGCTAGCCAACAACTCCGTGCTCCCACAAAAACTTCCAGGAAACCTGTCAATCTCGCAGGGATCTTCTGTCATGCGAACGACCGTGGACTTAACGGGTTGGTTATCGGTCGGATCAGTCATCACAGTCGAGGTAAGTCATTGAAACGATGCTGCCGCTAAAATGCCAGCTAATTGTGCTCATCTCATGATGCGTTTACTCTAGAATGCAACATTTGTAGTCGGAAATGTATCTGCTGCGGCTGCCAAGACGATTTCACTGACTTCTGCTCATTCAGCAACAACGATACAGAATCAACCGGGTGAACTTCTCGGTCAAGCTAGCAACGTTACAACGCTGAGCACGACCGTTCCAACCTTTCCGGATCCCCCGCCCGCTCCGATATTATCGATCGCAACTGGTGGAATGATCAACGTGACTGTTCTTTCACCCAATGACACGGGTAAACTGGTTGTATACTGTGCCTTATGGTTTGTTTGGGAATACTAACCCGGTTTATTATTTACAATTATATGCAGGTGGCATTCCAATCCTAGATTTCGCGATCTATCTGAACGACAAAAAGCTGAGCGAAGACTTGTACGTGGAAGTATTCTCCACGGTGAATTATTTCCAAACCACAGCATTTGTGTCGGTGCCCTCCTTGGACCCCCTAACGAGCTACAATTTCAGCGCGCTGGCGCTTAACTCCCGTTCTCTTTGCAATTTCGCGCCTACCCTCGGCCCAGAACGAACGTTCAATACCACCAATGTCTCGGCTCCTAGTTTTCCGATGCTAGCCAAGTACAAGACAACAGGCGGCGGCATCACGATGACGATGATTAATCCCCATGATTCTGGAGGCAAAAATATTCAAAATTACCGGTTGTACTACAAGGAAAATGACACCACATCCCCGTGGCAGCTCGGTTACAACGGATCCAAGCACCAAGCTACAGTCGCCCACTTGAAACCTCTCACGTATTACGTCTTCATGACGTCCGTGAATAATGGCTATTACGACTCGGTGAATTCGTCGGAAAAAGTGGTTCGAACCACCGATAGGTCCGCTCCTGGGGCATGCGAACCAGCTGAATTTAAGAATGCAACGGGGGGAATGTTGGAAGTATCGTGGGGTTATCCGCCTGATGATGGCGGTGCAAATGTCACGCACTATATCGCTACAGTCGCTTCCCATGTGGACGGATCCGGAAGAATGAGTGTGAATACGACCAACACGTCGTGTAAGTTTTATCGGTTGCTGGCTTTATCGAGTTACGACGTGACGGTACGCGCTGCTAACGCGTTTGGATATGGGCCGGAAAGTGCTATTGCCACGTACAACACGACAGAAGCAACGCCCCCGAGTGGTGAAATTAAAGTGAATGTCGATTTAACGAGTGGTGGAGCTGCGTCAATTAGTTTCGATGAGCCGATCGATCTCGGCGGCGTAGATCAAAGTGAAATGACGTACAATTTCTTCCTCGATCGGGATAACATCATCAACATGTCGTACTCGGCTCTAAAAGAGTTTCCAGCCGGTATCATTGGTGGATCAAGGAGACTATTACAGACGTCTGGAATATTTTCAAACGTCTTGGTGGGGGGTATGGACCCGGAAACGTTGTACGGGCTACAAATTCAGCCTACTAGCGACCTTAGTGGTGCGATTTCCTCTTCGTTTGCTGTTACAACAACGGTAGCAACCATCCCAAGTGCCCCGGTCAAACTCAAGTACGATACTGTTACGGGTGGCTCCGTTTCTCTGTCGTGGGGAGAACCGGCTGATCTGGGTGGAGTTCCTCTGAATGGGTACTCATTGTACATTTCCAACGTGTCGGAAAGCGGTCCATATACCAATGTTAGCGATGATCTTCAGACGGAGAGTATGACGATTTACGAATTAGCGTCGAGCACGAAGTATTGGGTCTACGTCACGGTGTCGAATGATGAGGGAACGTCGCCTTCCAGCCCTGTGATCCCGTTCACAACTCGAACCATAACCCCACCGAGCTCCCCCCGAAATGTCCAGATCGTGTCTGTAGGGTTTGATTCTATCGAGTGTATGTGGGAAGCCCCGGATGACGTCGGTGGAGACAAAATCAAGGGCTCCATTGTCAGAGTGAGAGAAACGGATTCGCTAGCAGACCCTCTGGAATTCCCAGTGAATGCTTTCTCTGCTGTCTTGACAGGGCTGAAATCGGCGACAGCGTACTCAATTTCTGTGGTTAGTGTTTTTTTATTTGGTTTTTGGTTAGTGATCCGAGATTCTCACCCTACTTCTACAGATTGCACTTAACTCTTTCGGCGACCCAAGCCCCTCAAGTGTGACAAGATACGCCAAGACTTCACCCGGTCCAGACATTGTATCAGTGCCACAAATCGGATGCGGTACGGAAGAACAATCGTAAACCTACATGCATGTGTTGTTAAACTTTCTGACGTATTGTTTTGGCGTCGTTGATATCAGTGTCCGTCAATAGCGTCGAGCTCTTGTGGTACCCATATCCTGCTGCTGCATCCTACCACGTGTTTCGCGATGGGACGGATGTTGGCACAACAACGAGCTTGACGTTTACAGATACCGGGGTGTTCTCATCTTTGACAACCTATACAATTCAGACTTCGTCCTTAAGAGGATCAAGTGAATCCGTGAAAGTGACGACGATCGACCCACACAACACTCCTGCTGATGTTCAATGCCAAGGAAGATCAGGTCATATCAGCGTACTCAACTACGCGAACAACGTGTCGAAGCAGTGGCTCATCGACCCAATGTCTACACATTCATACATCACTCTTAAGGTATGCTGTGCTGGATATTCCTTATTTCTTGTAAGGGTTTTTGGCTGACTATTACCTCGTTTTTGTGTAGTTTTCCTTATTCGCTCTCGAGTGCGACCACGACTTCGTGGAAATTCTCGACAAATCTTCAAACGTCAGCTTTTGGAAGGGAGGCTGTGTGCGAACTGGGCGGTTTGTCTTCCAAGCAAAGAGTTCCGTCATTGTACGATTCTCAAGCGATGGCAGCGTTACTCAGAAAGGTTTTGAACTGTCATATGAGATCGATGGAGACTCCGGAGATACCCGCATCCCCCCTCCAGGAGGCGCCTTGGCGTGTTCTGGCCATGGTCGCAGCCTAAGCGACGGCACTTGCAAGTGCAGCGTCGGGTTTACAGGCGAAGGCTGCAATAATCGCATTGTTTGCTGCTCTGACCCTGATCGGTGTCACCACTCGGTGTGTGACATGGACCCTGCAGATGTGATCGTTGTGTCCGAAGAGTTCGGTGACGATATCCAAGGAACTGGTCAAATGATGAATGCAAGCGAAAAGGGAACAGCCTCAAAGGCGGTCAAGACGCTTTCTCGCGCTGTGGCGTTGAGTAGCCGTGGAAGTGCAATTCTCATCCATCCTGGAGAATATTCTGGCTCATCAAACCGTGACCTGGAAATCAGTTCCTCGAACTTGACATTTACTACGCTGAAAGGGCCATTTTGGACTAGCGTCGACTGTAAAGAGCTGTCACGCTTTATTCAGAGCGCATCCTCGATCGTAGTAGTGGAGGGGCTTACCCTACAGAACTGTATCGCGGAAGATGGGGGAGTTTTTAGTGTCGCTGATGGGAATTTTACGGCGAGAAATATGCTTATCACTAGCTCCAGAGCTGTGGAGAGGGGTGGTGTCCTGTATACGAGCGGCAGCAATGTCACTCTGGACCAAGTGCGAATAGAAGAGAGCTCAGCCGGCACTGAAGGAGGGGCTCTGCATTTCGAAGACTCGAACGTCACAATGATTTCCTCCAACGTGACGCAAAGTACTGCTCTTCGGGGTGGAGCGGTAGCTCTGCGAGGAACCAGCTACCTATCCACCGGAGATAGTACCTTTGAGGAGAATAATGCAACAGACATTGGTGGCGCGCTTTACGTTAACGGGGATATCTCGCGCCGGCACTGAAGGAGGGGCTCTGCATTTCGAAGACTCGAACGTCACAATGATTTCCTCCAATGTGACGCAAAGTACTGCTCTTCGGGGCGGAGCGGTAGCTCTGCGAGGAACCAGCTACCTATCCACCGGAGATACTACCTTTGAGGAGAATAATGCAACAGACATTGGTGGCGCGCTTTACGTTAACGGGGATATCTCGCTCGATGGAGTGGTGCTGATAAGAAATAATGCACCGAATGGGGGCGGAATTGCAATGGATAACGGGATTCTGACGATGGAGAACTGCGTCGTTGAGAACAACAGCGCCGTGGTGACTGGTGGAGGAATGTTGCTAAGAGGCAAGTCAGCACTGATCGCCAGTGCTACTGCTATCCATATTAATGATGCTGGTACAAGCGGGGGAGGGGTATACGCTTCAGGTACCATCAATATCACATTCGACAAGCAAGTCACTGACCCTTCTACAGTTCTGGGCAACACGGCATGTAAGTACTTCCTTTTGTTTCATGTTTCGATGTATTTTTACTAATTATTTATTCGTTGGGCGTAGTGCGAGGAGCTGGAATGTATATTTTCGAGTCAGATGCAGCTTTTGAAGGCATCAAAGTACACTGACCCTTCTACAGTTCTGGGCAACACGGCATGTAAGTACTTCCTTTTGTTCCATGTTTCGATGTATTTTTACTAATTAATTTATTCGTTGAGCGTAGTGCGAGGAGCTGGAATGTATATTTTCGAGTCAGATGCAGCTTTTGAAGGCATCAAAGTGGAAAACGGATCCGCAAATGAATCTGCTGGTGGAATCGCCATTGTCGATAGTACTGTCGAGTGGTCAGATGTCGTGATTCAATCCAACCAGGCGTCGGAAGGAGGAGGGCTTGCGCTGGACAACTCCCGTTTGACTTGCAAAGGATCTGTTCTTCTTACGAACAACAGCGCAGAAGACGGAGGTGCGATCTGGGTAAGTTGGAGTACGATGACAGGGGCTGTAGGGACTCGCTGCGTTTCCAACAACGCGACCAATGGTGGCGGCTCCATTTTTGTTGTCGGGAATACAACCGTGGAGCGTGTGGATCAAGATTTAAGCAAAGCTCCGCGTGGAGGATGCATGTACATGCAGAATGCAACACTCTCCCTGGCAAGGTCCACGCTGACAAGTTGTTCAGCTGATGTGTCTGGAGGTGGCATATGGATGGCAGATAGTAACGTTACTGTAAATGACGTCTCTGTGGAACTTAGCACCACCGCCCCGGATGGAGGAGGTCTGTATGTAAGTGAAAGTACTATTGAAGGAGAAATGACGATTGACTCCTGTACTGGAGACTTTTACGGAGGAGGAATGTACGTGACAGGAGCGACAAATATCACTGGAGTTGAAGTTATCAACTGTAAAGCGGAAGAAGGAGGGGCTGCCTATGCAGTGGACTCCCACCTTGAAATGAAAAAATGCACCTTATCAAGCTCACACGCGTTCGAAAAGGGAGGGGGTCTCTACGCAACAAACTCATCGATTGACGTGACGGAATCTACAGTGCAAGACTGCTGGAGTAATTCGTTCGGAGGAGGCGTCTACCTTGACTTGTCGACTATCAACCACGATAGCACTACTATCGAGCGGTGCAACGCCAATGCTGGAGGAGGTCTTTACCTGAACGATAGCCTCATTCTGGCATTAACTCCGATGTCAACGTCACAGATTTCAGAGAATAATGCCACTAGTACGGGTGGAAACGTGTTTCTCGATACAAACTCGTCTGTCGAGGAGCTGGTGATATCCTCAGGGGATGCAGAGCACGGCGGTGGAATCTACCTGGATGGTAGCACGACAACAATAAGCGGGTGCTCCATCATGACTAACACGGCAACTTCTGGTGGAGGTTTGTATACACAGCCTGGCTCGGTTTGCACTTTGGCAGGCTCCGACTTTTCGATGAATTCTGCCTTGAATGAAGGTGGCGGTATCAACGTTCTTGACTCGGTTCTCTTGACTCGGTCATCCTTCACGACGGGCTTTCAATTCGGTCGAACACCGCTCCATCGGGCGGCGGGGTATTTGTAACCGGAAGATCACGCATCAACAGACGGAACGAAACTTCTGCACAGGCGATTCTCCGAAATAACACTGCGACGTTCTCCGATCCAGCTTCAGGGGGCGGTGGTGGACTCTATATCGCGCCATTCAGCCACGTGGAGGTCAGTGGGCTTGATCTCCGGGACGGGTCGGCTAACCGAGGCGCCGGGGTATTCGTTGACACCGCAGTACTGGTTCTAAACGATTCACTGATTCAAAATGGGAATGCGTCCTATGGAGGCGGCCT
>JAIKVH010000458.1:0-14530 GCA_024679275.1 Phytophthora niederhauseri
GACATCAACGGCTGTGCGTTCGTATCAAGACGTCATGGACGGCTACGACAGCTTCCTGTTGCATTTTGGAGACATTAGCTATGCCCGCGGCCACGCGCACATGTGGGACGAGTTCTTCCACCTCATCGAGCCCTACGCGACCAGAGTCCCATACATGGTTAGCATCGGCAATCACGAGTATGACTACACAACGGGAGGTGCCAACGACCCCAGCGGAGCTACAGGAAAGGATGGGCGAATGGACTTCCACCCAGAGTGGGCCAACTACAGCGAGGACTCGTCCGGTGAATGCTCCGTGCCGATGTACTACCGCTGGGATGCCCCAGCTAATGGCAACAGTATCTATTGGTATTCGTTCGACTACGGTGGTGTGCACGTTATCCAGATTTCATCGGAGCACGACTGGCGCCGCGGGTCGAAGCAATACCAGTGGTTAGAGAACGACCTGAAGAGTGTGGACCGGAAGAAGACGCCGTGGGTCGTGCTAACGTCGCACCGGATGATGTACACGACGCAGCTGGGTGAAGAAGCCGACTATAAGGTATCCCAGCATTTCCGTGAGGAAGTTGAGGACTTGCTGTGGGAACACAAGGTGAGCCTGATGCTGGTAGGCCACCAGCACTCGTACGAACGCAGTTGCGCAGTCCGCAACGGTAAGTGCACCAAGGACGGCCAGGGACCCGTCCATATTGTGATCGGCTCCGCAGGCGCTGGTTTGGAGAAGTCAGGCTTCTCGAGCAAACTGGGCGAGTGGAGCGTGAGTCATCTGAGCGACTGGGGCTACTTGCGCATTGAATCGACCGAACAGTCGATGAGCGTGCAGTTTATCCTGAACCGCAACGGCGTCGTCTACGACGAGGTCACCCTCACTCCGTGGAACTAAGTACACGCTGCGCCACTCGACGGCGTGGCTATCGCGTGCATGCATGGCGACACTACATGTATCCATATCCTTACAAGCTGCTGCTACATGTTCTCATTCGAGTAGGAGGGAGCTGCAACAGATTGAGCCGTCACACAACAACAAAACAAAATGATCAAGTACTAAGTTGAAATTACGGTGTTTGCGCCCGTCAGTCAGCTAGTCTGCCTGTTCGCTGCCGTCTACAAGTCCCGGTCTACGACTTCCTCATCGTCGTCCTCAGTTGCCTCCGAAAACTTCGAGTTGTCCTCCTCATCCTCGTCTAAGATCTTGGCGAACTTGGCGTCCTGGTCCTCGTCGTCCTCGTCGTCATCCTTGAGAAGATCCTCGAGGTCCGGCACCTTGACGCCGTCAATGTTGTCCTGGTCCTTCTGCGACATATCGCTCAGAAGCTTGCCACTGTAAATATCGTCCGTGAACTGCTTGGTCAGCTCCATGTACTCGTCGAAGTCGGTGGGCTGGTTCTTCACCCAGACGCAGAAGCACGCGAAAGCAACAAGTCCAACGATACGGTAAATACGCTCCGACGGGTCCGTGGAGCGCAGCGAGTAGAGCGGCACGAACGAGTCGGCGACCGACAGGTTGTCGTCGAAGATGTTAGGCAGCAGCCAGTACTCGTAACCGATCATCCAGAGCATGAAGAAGATGAAGAGGCGCACCACCACGAAGATGGCGATGAAGATGAGGAAGGTGACGGACATATACCACAGCGCGACCTTGGCCCACTGCGGCCAGATGGGGAAGCACGTAATGGTGAGGAAGCCGATGATCAGCAGCGCCGTCATGATGTTGCGGAGGGTCTTGGAGCCCTCGTACATCCACGTGTAGTATCCCTCCGGGGAGAAGTCCTGCTTGGGGGTGGGCTTCAGCAGCTTCTTGTTCTTGGCGTCGCGCTCCGAGCGGTGGATGTACTCGTTCTGCACCAGCGCCTGACCGACCGAGAGGACGTCCTCCTTGGTCTTGATCTCCGGGAAGTACTTCTTCGCCATGGGGCTGGCCAGCAGGAACGTGGCGAGGCGGTCGCCGCGGAAGTACTCGACGCGCTTGCCGAGTTCGACGGCGTGGCGCGAGGGCATGCCCTTGCGTCCGCGCAGCAGGTCCGCCATCTTGCGGACGCCCTTCTCCGTCTCCCAGGGCATTGCCGCCGTCTGCAACGGGCACAACGAGGGAAATGCGTCAGTCGCGGTGTCCGGGGCACTGTAGTTGGTTGCAGGGCCGTATCTTGACCCTGCAGAGCGGGGCGCAAAAAAAGCCTAATCGGGCCGCGGCAGCACGTGGTCGGACGGTATGGACGTACCGTGGATGCGGCTTCCGTCTTGGGGGTGTCTTCGGCGCTCATCGTTCTTCCTGCTGCTGACGCTCGATCCAACGCGTGGCCTGTTCGATAATGAGGCGGACAGTGGGCGACTTGTTCCAGCCCCCGTAAGCAGCAACCGTCTGTTTGTGGGGGGCCAATCACAACCCCTCAATCGGCAACTAGTGACGTGGCTTTGTGTTGGGTACGGTACACCACCAACGTTGCGCAGACAATTAATTATTACCCTTTCCGATTCCGCCCTTCAACGAAATCGAAATCACAATAATTGGGGGCTACAGACTCACCCGAGCCAAAACTTCGACCCAAAAAAGCTTACCAGATGAGCGTCTCCGGCATCGTGCGCCCGCGCTTCGTGTACTCGGGGGCGGGCTCCACGCTGCAGTTTCCCCTGGACCTTGCGCCCGGTGTCGCCTCCGAACCCCCCGCGGACGTCGCGGCGCTGGAGGGGCGCCTGCAGGACGCGTACTTCGTGGCGCCCGCCTCGCACATCGGACGCGTCGTGACGGGCGTCGTGTTCGTGGCCGAGCAGAGCCGTGTCAGCCGCGCGTTCGCCGCGGGCGCCGGCGCCACCGACCGCTTCGGCCTCACGACCATCTCGTTCGCGGACAAGCTGGCGGAGCAGGGCTACAAGGTGCTGGTGCTGGATCTGTTCCAGGAGGGCAAGGCGGTGCCCAGCGACAGCGTCACGCAGGAGCACGTGGCCATCGTGCAGCAGGCGGCGCTGTACCTCAAGCTGAAGCACGACATCCAGCGCGTGGGGCTCTGCGGAGTGGGGGCGGGGGCGGATCTGGCGATCAAGGTGGCGATGGAGCGGTCCGCGGCCATGGACTGCGTCGTTGCCATGTGCCCCAAGGGCCTCGTGCCCTGGAAACCGATCGGAGAGGGCGAGAGCATAGATGTAGCAGATACGACGCCGCCTATTCTTCCGCTGCTGCTGCAGCTGGGCGAGAAATCGCCCTACGCTGGGTCTGAAGCGGTACGTACGGTTTGAGGTGCGGAAGACGTAGACTTGAAGGTGCGGATGGCTGACAATGATTCGTCGGTTGTTTCTTGTTTGTTGTTTGTTAACTGCAGTACCAGACGCTGCTGAGCTCGTGCGCGGCTAACCCGCAGGCGGCTACAGCGCTCAAGGCGTCGCTGTTTGTGAATCAGCAGAGCGGCTTTGCGTTCTCCAACATCACGGATGAAGACGCCGCTACGCAGGCAATCGCGGAGATTCTGGACTGGCTTGTGCAGCACCTGCATCGCTTCCAGGTGGCTGCGGCTACCAGCGATACCGATCCGTGGTGGCCCCAAGGTCGCAACGGGCCTTTCTTCAATGTGGGTTTGCGCACATGGCAGGAATCGCGGACCGCCTGGCTTACGGCCACGCAGACTCGGTGCGTAGTTGTCGTTTTGACGGGAGGTTGCTGTGCGTTGAATTTCGGTATTGACGAGTCGTTTTCTGGTGCAGTCCTCCTCGCCCGCCTCCAGTACCTGCTCATTTGCTGTTCGACGGTTTATCATCCGTGCGCCGGACCTTCGATCTGCCGCAGCGCATGCGCCTTGGCGACGTCATTGAGTTGTTTGCCGAGATCTGGGACGTGCAGCAATAGCCGATGAGCTCCCAGTGAAATCTACGAAGCCAATACCAGTTATCCAGACAACTTGTCAATCCACACGTATCAGTAGCTAACTCCCGTTCCGTATCGCTCCATCCACATGCGCCCTCACGCTTAACTCGTGTTTTTTTCTGCCACCACGTCTAGAAGACGCCTTTTGCTTTAGCAGGTAAGGCTATCAAATTTAGCGGCGATATGATCTGAAATGGCGGAGTGTCAGGACGAGGCTATAGTTGGAAGGAAACGACAGACCGAGCTCACCTCTGGGGCATCTGCAATTAGGAACCGCGGCGATCTCTGAGAAGCTGGTATTGGGGGACGCGGCGATGAGCGGCAGGACCCAAGACGATTCAGCCGGAGGTGGGCCTGAAACATCGTCACCTGAAGGAAAGTTGCTCGGTGACGATGCCGGACTGGAGGCTACGTCGCTGGAGGCACTGGAGAATGATTTCCAGGAAGTGCTGGCCGAGCTGGAAGGAGACAAAAGCTTGGAGCGATTTCGACTCGAGTATGAGAAGCTACATCGAGCGCTGAAGAAGTCCAATGGGCAAGAAAAGAAGCTCATCAAGAAGTGCCGTGAACTGAACGCCGAAATCATCAACAATGCCGCCAAGGTAAAAGAAGCTCATCAAGAAGTGCCGTGAACTGAACGCCGAAATCATCAACAATGCCGCCAAGGTGCAGACTGCGCTCAAGCTCTCCCAAGAGGACCAGGCAAGCATTGCATCGTTGAAGAAGGAGATGGAAAAGGCTTGGAAGATGGTCGATGCATCCCACGAGAAAGAGCTCCGGGCTAAAGAGACTATTCAGCAACTCAAGGACGAGATCGTCAACCTCGGCAGGCTTGTAGAGCAAGGAACAGGACTCAGTGCTGGTCAAGAGAGTATGCTGAAGGAGGTCATGCGAGCTAAAGAGGAGCTGATGCGAGCTAACGAGGAGCACGAAATCAACGCTAAGAAAGATCACGAGCGGATACAAGAGTTGCATCGTCGTCTCGGTGAAATGGACACCCTCACAGCTACCCAGAAAAGTGATATCCAAACTTTAAAGGACCAACTTGCCATGAAGGCTGCCGAACAGGAGCGCGAAATGCGACGGAAAGAGCGTCTTGATAAAGAAATCAAGGATGTGAAGAGCAAGCTGGAAAAGAAGAATGCGACGGAAAGAGCGTCTTGATAAAGAAATCAAGGATGTGAAGAGCAAGCTGGAAAAGAAGACGATGGAGCAGACACAAGGAGCGACGGAGCTCATCCGTTTGCAGACGCAGGTTGGTGGGCTTGAGAAGCAACTCGCCGAGGCCCGTGGTACCATGGACAAGTATGTTCGCGACTACGAGACGCTATTCGGGCGCACCCAAAAGCTTACGGACCTGCTAAACGAGCAGAGTGACAAGACGATGCAACTCGAAGTGGAGCGACGCAACCTCGAAAATGAGCTGAAAGCTAGACAGGATGAAATTCACCGGGTCAAGCTGGAGAAGGGCACGGTCGAACGCAAGCTTGACAAGGAGAAGCGACAGCTTCAACAGCTCGAAGAGAAGCTCGAAGGGGAGCACACAGCGAAACTGGTGCTGCAAACTCAAATCAAGAGCATGCAGCACGACTTAGATCTGGACAAAATTAGCGAAACTGGTGCTGCAAACTCAAATCAAGAGCATGCAGCACGACTTAGATCTGGACAAAATTAACGAAGACCATGCACGTACGGAGCTTGAGGCACTGGAGCGCGAGAAGTCCATGCAAGTAAAGCAAACGCTCAAGGCTGAGGGCAAGGTTCGTCGCGCGCAGGATGAAATCAAAACTAACGAGCGCGTTGCCAAGAACCTGGAGCAAGAGTTGGCAGGATTCAAGCTTGAAGCCTCGAAACAGCGTAAACTTATCTATCAGCTCGAGAAAGAGCGGGAGAAGTATGGCATGGAGGCTGCGGAGCAACGCAAGCTGTACTTGCAGTCGGAAGAAGAGGTCAAGTTGAAGGAGATGCGGAACCACGACTTGCAGAAGAAGGTGCACGAGGGTGAAACAAAGCTGAAGCAGCAACAGCAGCTCTATGAGGCCGTTCGCAGTGAACGCAACCTCTACAGCAAGAACCTCATCGAGTCGCAAGACGAAATTGCCGAGATGAAGCGTAAGTTTAAGATCTTGACGCACCAGATCGAGCAGCTGAAGGAAGAGGTTGCTGCCAAGGATGTGGCACGTAAGTTTAAGATCTTGACGCACCAGATCGAGCAGCTGAAGGAAGAGGTTGCTGCCAAGGATGTGGCGCTCGTAAAAGAGCACTTCGACCACCAAAAGGTTGAGAAGCAAAAGGAGCAACACAAGAGTGAACTTGCTCGTTTGCGTGCACTTCTGGCTGCAAACGAGGAGACCATCAACAACCAGGACGCCGAAGTGCGAAAACTCAGTACTTTGATACGACGGATGGACGACGAAGCGTTGGAGCAGCGTAAAGAATACGACCAGGTCATCAACGAGCGTGACATCCTCGGAACGCAGCTTATCCGTCGCAATGACGAGCTAGCGCTTCTGTACGAGAAGCTCAAGATCCAGCAGTCCACTTTGAGCAAGGGTGAAGCCCAGTACCAGGAGCGCTTGCAGGACATTCGCGTCCTCAAGCTCAAGGTGACAGACCTCAAGCGCGAGCTGTACATCGCCAAGCACCAAGTTGGCCAAGCTGACGAGTTGAAACGAGAAGTGTATCATCTTCAACGAGAGCTGCTGCAGGAGAAGACAAAAGTGAAGGCGTTGTCGGAGGAGCTAGAGAACCCCATGAACGTCCATCGGTGGCGCAAGCTTGAAGGAAGTGATCCAGCTACGTATGAGCTCCTGCAAAAGATTCAAACTCTACAGAAGCGACTTATCCAGAAGACAGAGGAGGTCGTTGAGAAGGAGCTGGTGAACCAAGAGAAGGAGAAGCTTTATCAAGAGCTCAAGGCGATTTTGGCTCGGCAACCTGGACCTGAAGTGGCAGAGCAGCTCAGCTGGTACCAACAGGTCGTACGAGAGAAAGAGAAGCAGTTGAAGAGCTTGCTCAGTGAGCAGAACATGTTCCAGGCCAAGGAACATGAACTGAAGTTCGAGATCGAGCGCCTAGCACGAGAATTGCACGAGTTCAAGCGCAAATACTACAAGAAGAAGCTGGAAGCGAAGATGAAGGACAAACAGCCAGTCGTTCTACCTTCGCGAAACCAGCAGCAGTCCCAGCAAACGCAGTTGCCTAACATCCCGAACAACAACAACAAAAACAACAACAACAATAACAGTAGTAAAGGTGCTAGCCGACCGAGCCCTGCTGAGGCACAGCGGCAGCTAGCGATCGCCGCAGCAAACCGCTTTGTAGGAGGTGGCTTCAGTCTCAATCAATAGCAAGTACATTCATTCAAGTATTCCATAAGTACTGCAGCGTTGAATCATGGTTTCGAAAACATTGAAAGGAACGTGCATTGTGGTCTCGAAGTTACGTGAAGAATTTCGCGCCACTCTACAGCTCGTCCTTCTCAGCAGATTCCTCAGCTGCCTCGACATCGTCCGACTGCGGGAGTTCAATCTCCTCCGGGTCGTCCAAGTCTTCGGTTTCGGCCTCCTCTTCGTCTACTTCCTCCTCTTCCTCCGGAACCTCGATCTCAGGCTCTAGCTCCATGCTTTCAATGCCCATGCTGCTCTTCATGATGCGATGCACACGAGCTGAGAATTGGTTGGTGTCGGTCATGTCAAAGCCCGAGTTGATGAGCGCCGTGTCGTACAGCATCCAGGCCAGGTCCTTTGTCTCCTCCTTCTCAGCGTCCTTCACCATCAGGTCGTTCAGCTTCGAAACAATAGGGTGGCGGGGGTTCAGCTCCAGGATCGCGGATCCAGTGCCGTACATCGGCGAGTTCTTCTCTCCGCTTGCGAAAGTCTGAGCCTTCATGATGCGCTGCATGTTAGCCGAGTATCCCCACTGGGACGTCACCATGACGGCGGGCGAGTCCACCACACGCTGCGACATCGTCACACGAGAAATCTTGTCTCCGTACAGCGTCTTGAGGGCCGTCGTGAGCGCCACGTACTTGTCCGCGTACAGCTGCTCGCGCTTCTGCATGAGCGACTCGTCCTCGTCGCCGAACTTGATGCCCTCCTTGGTGATGGAGACCAGCTTCTTGCCATCGAACTCCGAAATGTGCGACACCATGTACTCGTCCAGAGCGTCGACGAAGTAGAGCACCTCGAGGCCCTTGGCGCGCATCTTCTCCATGAATGGGGACTTCTCGCAGGCCTCGGCGTTTTCGGCAGCGATGTAGTAAATGGTGTCTTGCCAGTCCTTCATGCGGTCAACGTACTGCTCCAGCGACCCTTGGCGCGCATCTTCTCCATGAATGGGGACTTCTCGCAGGCCCCGGCGTTCTCGGCAGCGATGTAGTAAATGGTGTCTTGCCAGTCCTTCATGCGGTCAACGTACTGCTCCAGCGAGGTCCACTTGCCATCGCTCTTGCTCGTGACGAAGCGTAGCAGCTTCACAAGCTTTCCGCGATTAGCGGCATCGTCCATGACTCCAAGCTTGATGTTCTTGCCGAACTCCTCCCAGAACTTGTTGTACGCAGCATTTCCTTCCTCCTCATCATCATCTCCCTCCTCTTCAGTGCTCTCGTCAGACTCCTTCTTGGTCTCACTGTCCGACTCAGCGTCGGCCGACGTGTCCGCGACCTCGTCGTCCTCGTCGTCATCTCCATCATCTTCGTCGTCATCCTTCTCTGCCAGCTTACGCAGCATTTCAAGGACCTTGCGGACCAGCTTCTTGCGAATGACGCGCAGGATCTTGTTCTCCTGCAGCGTTTCACGAGAAACATTGATGGGCAGGTCGTCCGAGTCCACGACACCGGCGATAAAGTTCAGGTAGCGCGGCAGGAAGTCGTCGAAGTCATCCGTGATGAGGACCTTGCGGACGTAGAGCTTGATGTCCGCCTTTTTGTTCTCGAAACGCGTGTACAGGTCGCGAGGGGCCTGGCCGGGCACGTACAGGATCGACTTGAACTCGAGCTCACCCTCCGCTTGGAAGTGGATCCAAGTCAATGGGTCCGTGATGTCCGTCTTCTGCAGGGAGTGGTAGAAGCTCTCGTACTCTTCGTCACTGATGTCGTCCTTGGAGCGCGTCCAGATGGCCTTCACCTCGTTCACACGCTCCCAGTTCCACACAGTGCGGGTTTCCGTGCGAGTCTTGGGGGCCTTCGCCTCGGCGTCTTCCTCCACAGCCTCAAGCTCTTCATCATCCTCGCTGGTCTTCTCAGCGTCCTTCTCCTCGTCCTCCGCAGCCTCCTCGACGTCCGCGGGTTCCTCTTCCACCTCGTACGTCTCCGTGGAGCTCGTGTTCACGTAGATGGGGAAGTTGATGAACTCGCTGTAGTGTCCGACGAGGCTCTTGAGCTTGTCCTGGTCCTGGAACTCGGTGGCGTCCGGCTTCAGGAACAGCGTAATCTCGGTACCGCGGCCCAGCGTGTCGCCGCGCGGGTCCTTGGTGATCGTGAAGGACGCGTTGGCATCCGACTCCCAGATGTACTGGTCGTCGTCGTTGTTCTTGCTCACGACGCGCACGCGGTCGGCCACGAGGTAGACGGAGTAGAAGCCCACACCGAACTGACCAATAAGGTTGCTGTCGTCGGTGCCAGCCTGCATGGCCTCGACGAAGTTAGCGGTGCCGGACTTGGCGACCGTGCCGAGGTTGTTGACCAGGTCGTCTTTTGTCATGCCCACGCCCGTGTCGCGGATGGTCAGCGTGTGCGCGTCCTTGTCGAAGCTGATGCGGATCTCCAGGTCGCGCAGCTTGCCCAATAGCTCGCTGTTGGACAGGGCCAGGAAGCGGATCTTGTCCAGCGCGTCCGAGGCGTTGGAAATGAGCTCGCGCAGGAAGATCTCCTTGGTGCGGTACAGCGAGTTGATGAGGATGTCCATGAGGCGCGAGACCTCGGCCTGGAACGCGAACGTCTCGCCGCCGGTCATGGGCTCGTCGTCCAGGTCGTCCACCAGCAGACTCGGCGTGCTTCTTCTGCGCGTACACCGAGCAACACATGCAACACGTTAGCAGAGAAGCGAGACAAGGCAAGGGCACGACGCGAATGATACGCACCCCAACACGTCCTCCGAGCCCGTGGACACTTCGGCGCGGGCGCTGCCCGAGGACAGCGCGCTGTAGCACAGGGCTACCGTCACGAGCAGCAGCAGCAGCGACGAGCGGCGGCCTCCCTTCATTGCGGTCGATCGACTTGAGGTCTAGCTGGTGAAAATGGCAATGAGCTCGTGAGACTTTGATTTGCATCTATGCTCGGTCGGTCGTCCGTCGGTCGGTCGGCTCTTGAACAGTCGCGAGGAGCGATCTTTCCGTGGATTTGGCTATCGGTTAGCTGAAGGTTGGCGTCCCGTGTGGGATGAGTGTACGGATTTTTGAGATGTATTTATGGATCCTACGACGCTGCGCCTGTGTGCAGCTCGGCGGTTCGTACGGATCGACGCGGTTCGCGTGCCACGTGTGAACCGCGGACCGAGGTTCTAGAATTCCCGCTAAAGTGCGAAGTCGAATCGCGCGACGCGATTGGCTAGTCGCCAGCTGCAGCTGTAACTGCCGGCAGACTCAGACTGGACGACGACTATGAAGGCAGCGACAGCGGTGACCATCGTGTTCTAGAATTCCCGCTAAAGTGCGAAGCCGAATCGCGCGCCGCGATTGGCTAGTCGCCAAGTGTAACTGCCGGCAGACTCAGACTGGACGACGACTATGAAGGCAGCGACAGCGGTGACCATCGTGGCGGCGGCAGCAGCTTTGCTCCCTGCGGCGCTCGGATGGACCGACAGGTTGCAGATAATGTATCTACTATTGCACAAGTTTAAATGCCACTAACGGTGCTGCCATTGTGTGCTGCCAGGTGGGACCACTCCAAGCGCTTCAACGCTGCGGGCCACGGTCAACTGGACTGCGACGGCGAGAGTCAGCCTGCGTCTTGCTGCAGTGCGTTGCTATTTCTTTCCTATTGCTGTTATGGATCGGTTGCTAAGCTGTTAGCTCTGTCCTACTGCTTGGTACTTTGAACGGCAGTCTGCAAGTCGATCGTGTTTGAGATCGAAACTCAGCTGAACAACACGGAGGTCAGCAACTCCTTCATGAATCTGACCGAGGCAAACCATTGCGAAGCTGCCAGCGATTCTAATGATATCGAATGCATTATTTGCAGAATGATCATGACATGGATGTCGTGTTCCGCATCAGCGAGGAAAAGAAGCAGATCAAGTACTCGCGCAGCGAGGTACGCGAAAGCGGCATTCGAGTGTTTTATCGTAGCACTTGTCTGACCTTGACTATGTTGTACTGCACCATCGTGTGACATTCGTAATAGGCTCGCATTCTTGAAGTTCTGGACGATGTATGCGAGCAAGTCCCGATCGAGCTTCCGGGCAGCAACCACAAGGCTAAGCGAATGCTCAATGCCGCGGTACGAACGCGAAATAGTAGGTCGCTTCTTGAAATTCCCTTCTAAAGCGCATACTTGCTTTTGCATGACTACAGTGCAACGACTTCGTCGGTGAGTACGAGGATGAGCTTACTCGTACCTTCTTCGACGATTTCACCCCGGCAAAGGAGCGGGTGTGTGTCAGCTCACTGCGAGGTAAACATGTCATTTCCACAGCCAGATACTTGGAGCCACCTGACTAACTAGCGTATTTGTACAGTTTGCCCTCTGCCCGATAAAGCTTCGAAGTTCGAGGAACTTTGATCGTTCCATGCTGCTGCTGCCGCACCGAGGAATCTCACTAGAGCGCCCAGCAGCAGATGAAATATGTTTACCACGTTCAAAATTACTGGTGTAGTTGTAGCATTATTGGCAGCTTAAAGGCAAGACAATGCTACGCACATATCGTTCACACCGCTTTTTCCTCGTCTACGCTTCTCTGCCCGAGCAAAACGGGCTCGGACACCAATCTTTCAGCCCAGAGCATCTTGAGCCGACTCCTCATCGCCATCCTCGCCCCAGCACGACGGCTTGCCCTTCCGCCACCTCTCCTCCAGCTTCTCCATTGTACACTCGAACAGAGGCTTGTGGATCTTGCGGTTGACGATGTTGTGCTGCTCGCACAGCCACATGGAGAAGGTCGTGCGCGACTCCACCCTACACAATCCCAACACTTACATTAAACAACCATGTACCCAGCACACGCCAAGAGTACCATTCTATAGCCTACCGAGGCGGGGACTTGGCGATCTCCTTCTGGAAATCGTCAGCGCAGTGCACGCACGGGTACATCAGCGCCAGCGCCTCAATGAACGTCTTGGCCTTGGCCTGGTACTCCGGCGACGGCTTGTCCGGGTAGTAAATGCCCATCGAGTGGAGCTGCAGTCGTGGTTACAGGCATTCGGCGATGGTTAGTGCATTGTAAGTCGCTGCTAGCTCTGGATACGCGCACGCACCAGTCCCCACGTGGCGTTGCCCAGCTCCTGGCGATCCAGCGGACAGTCTGTGGCTGGCTTGGGCTGCGCAGCTGACTTCGTGGCCTTCTTGCCCATGGAGCTCTTGAAAAAGTCCATCTTGTCGGCGCACGCCGGCTCCACGCAGTTCGGGTCGCTCTTGGTCGCCACCATCACAGCCAGACACGCTTCCAGAATGTAAATGAGCTCGTGACATTGACATGGATGGTAAATTAGCCAATCACTGACGCGGTTGGTAATTAGCCAATCAGACGAATACGCTAGCAACTTCAACTTCAGAAACGGAAAAGCTCTGCGTCGCTTCGCTCCCTCGCTCATATAGCTGGTGAATATGGCGAGGTCACCGACGCGCTCTCCGCCCAAGTCGCCCTTGAACCGAGGCTTTGATGCATTGTACGTGACGAATGTTGCGACTTGCGGTTGGTCTTGCTTCTGACGTTTTTTTTGGTGATGTTTTTGTAGCATCAACTCAGTTGCGACTTGCGGTTGGTCTTGCTTCTGACGTTTTTTTGGTGATGTTTTTGTAGCATCAACTCGAATGTGACGACGGTCAACTCACGGGAAGGCACGCAGCTCGCCGAGGCTACGCCGCAGCTGGACCTCCCGCAGCGAATTGATGCCCCCGAGAGCGTACGTTGACCTGTACCCCCTGCGAACGCTTGATACGGAAGATCATTGAAGATGGTATTGCACACCAGATCAAAACCCCAGCTAGAGACTTCCCCCAGACACGAGAGGAGCGCATCCAAAAGACTGTGTTCTCGCCTCACGCAACTGCACTGCGCAAGCTAAAGACACAAATTCGCTCGTCGTTTGACAATGGAGCAGAGGTGGAGGCCAAGCTGAGCTGTTGCTCTTCGCAAAAGCTGAAGGATCGCGGTCGCGCTGTTTCAGCCAAACTTATCAAAGAGTACTCCATGCTGGCGGAGTCTAGCAAACGAGCGGGACGCCATGACGCCGAGTGCACTGCTTACTTATGGTAAGCTTAGCCAGCTTACTTCGCTACACAGCCTCCCCAAGATTGAACCTAACACGGCAGTTGTGCATCTGTGCTGTAGTCTTGGGATCCTTCACGACAACGTCGAGGACTACTCCAAGGCCATTGACTGCTACCTATTGGTGCTTTCAATTAGTGAAAGCACGGAGAACAAATTGTTCATGGGACTGGCTGCCAACTGCATTGGCGTCAACTACCAGCTCCTCTCATCCTCGACGAAAGATTACAGCTACACAGGCAAGTTCGTGGACCCGCAAAACAAAAGCCTGCAAAATGCCCTTGTGTACCATCAGAAACACCTCGAGATCGCCGACGATGCCGGCAAGTTCGTGGCTCACTTAAACCTGGGACTGGCATTCGGCTCCCTTGACCGACCAAACGAAGCTGCGCACTACTATCAGGAGGCACTTCGGTTAGCCATCCAACTCAACAGCGCGTACGGCCAAAGTCTCGCAGTCGGTAATCTTGGGCTGCTTGCAAGTCGTCAGAGCGACCTCGACACTGCTGTCGCATGCATGAACCAGCACTTACAGCTGATCCAGTCGGTCAACGATCGTCCAGCTGAGACCTTCGCGTGGATTCAGCTTGGTCATCTTGCGAGCCGGCGAGCTGAATACGAAAAAGCGGAGCGTGCATTCGACCAAGCCCATCGGTTAGCGCAGGAACTGGGAGATGTCGGCACAGTCAAGCAATGCAGCTGCTACTTAGGAGTTGCTCGAGCGCGTCTGCAAATGCAGGGTTATGTCCGCCAGCTTACAGGTTCCTTGTTACCTCCGACGACGAGTTGAGGACAGCACCCACTTCAAACAGCCAATGATATACTTTTTTTTCTTGTCGTCGATGCTGTTGCGGCAACTATTCCTGCTGTGCTCTTGGTGTCAATGCTAACATCACAATCTACTCCTTCATCTCGATCATCTTAATGACACCGTCGCGGTTAGAGTTCTTGTCACTTGAGCCCTTGTCGCCAACATACGCCAGCACGTTTTTGCTAGGATGCCAGCTCAAGTACTGCAGGTTGTTTTGAAGTTGGAGGTTCACGACCTCCTCACCGCTCTCCACTTCCACCACGACCAAGTTGGGGTCATCCATGCCAACAGCAATGTACTTGCCGTCGTGGCTAAACCGGACAAACCTAATGCTCGATCTGCAGTTACAACAATGATTGTGAGAAAACTTGACCTTGCCGCTCAGACTGAATCAGGGGCGCAGGTTACGTACGTTGTGACCACGAATGTTTTGACGCAGTA
>JAIKVH010000460.1:0-14514 GCA_024679275.1 Phytophthora niederhauseri
AGTCTATAGATACATGTAGTAGGGCTAGTGCCTTCCTTCCAACACAGCGCACCACGGCACAGGTGCTGGCGGTCTGAGCTCACCACGCTGTGTGCACGTCGGCAGGCGGTCGCATGTTTTCGAGCAACCCGGCTGCGCCTTACCGCGTTTTGAGACAGCTGGGGGCGATCCTGAAAGGGCACAGAGGGTGATGGGCGGCTGACGTAGATTTAGAAATAGAAATAGAAACTAACAAACTAACTCTGCGCCGTAAAGTCGCAAAACACGGTGTAGTACAGAGCCCAGTTGTCAAGCAGAGCATACACAAGTAGTAAGCCGGTTGTATTCTTGCGAATACACAATGAATTATTGTTACCCTTGACCACTGCAGGTGATGAGAACATCAGATTGTTTTCCCAGTGTAGCTAAAACGCAGCACTGCGTTCTTGATCTCGGTCATGTCTTGGCTGGAGGGCTCGCTCCTGCTGCCGAAGCGGTAGGTGGGCTTTAGTTTATGGTGCGCCATCCACTCCTGCAACTTCGCCACGTAGAGAGCACGTTGCTCTTCTTTCAGGGGCAGCATGAACCTGTGCAAGCAACCATTATCAATTGGTCTGGATATAGCACAAGTCATGGCGGTTTCGGTACGCACACAGACGACTCGACGTCGACGGCTGCACCGCACTTCAAAATGGTCGTGAAAGTCGCTTTCGCTTGCTCCTCCACGTCGTCCGAGGGCTGGAGGGTGTGGCACTGCTGCGATGAAATAAAAGCGTAGTCGAATAGGTTCGTGTAGCGCTTTTTCGAGAATAAATCCTCCATGTTTCCTGTCAGCGGAATGATCTGCAGTATCAGAGCGGAAAATGGTAACTCGTGAAAATCTCTGCACCACGGGAGTCCTCAGCATAGCTACAATAGAGCGTACCTTCACATCCTGCAAGGACTGCCTGGTGATCTTATCGCGATGGTCAGCTTCTGCTTGCAGCTTCAGAGTGTCCCTATATGCACCAGAAAGTTAGTCAAACAACAGTGATAGAGCGACTCGTCAGCGTGAGCATTACTCTTCGGTCGTCTTTGGCTGGTTCGTTTCTTCGTCTAGCTCTTCAAACCGCGGGTGGGGCTTATCTTCCGTTGGTTGATTGCCAGAATCTTGGCCCCCCTCAGCGTCACCAATGCCACTGAAGATGTCGTGTTCCTGGCAAAAGAAATGATCGTGTCAGTTGTCACGGACAAAGACAAAAGCTTGCATACACGTACCTTTTCCATTTTGTACGTTTCCCCCGTCTCGATCTCGTATAGATACGAGAGCACGTTGTACACTGCAACCTCCACCGTGTTCTGCCCATTCGAAACAATAAGATTAAACAATGAACACGGAAGCCCCAGTCAACTACATAATAGCTTACGTGGCGGTTCTGCTCGACGCCCGTCCCCTTGTTGTGAATCTCGAAGAGCTGCTCTGCAAACTTGTTTGGCTTCTCACAGTGGACACCGAACGATATATAGGGACTCACGATAATGTCAGTCCACATGCCTCGGCACAACACGGACCCGTGGCGTTTCTTCTTTGCCTGCCCGATTGAATCAACATCACGGTCAGATTAATTGGCTTGCACTTTTGACAGAGTCAACGCCCGCTTACCTCCGTATACGCTGCCATCGTGCGGTTTGGCACCGTGTACGTTTGATCACCGAATTCAAACGCCACGCCCGAGTTCCTCCAGTCGCGATACTGGCGAATGTGAATCACGCTGGCATTTTCGATCTTCTTGAGATTCATCTGGTGCGCAGGGTCGAATGAAATAACACGGAGTCAGCACAACAAGGACATTGATGCTAGGAACTACAATACGTACGGTGTAGTCCCAGTCGATCAGGTTGTCTCGATAGTCGTATCGAACTTCGTAGTAGTGACGGAGTCGATGATCTCGAAGTGTGTCGACTGCGGAAACAAGGCGCGACCCGTTAGCTATGGAGATTCTCTACTTGCCGCACTACGAGAAACCTTACCGTCAAACTTGACACTTTGAAACCAGCTTCGGAACGTGTCGATGAGATCGTCGTGGGTTCGCATCTTCAGGTGCGAGAGATCAACAAGACCCGCAAACGGACCTCGATCGTTGTAGACAAAGTCCATCAGCAGCTTTGCCTGCTCTTCGATGTAGGCACTTGTCCTCTCCTTCACCCCACAATAGCATTCAAACGTGAGTACAACCCTCGGTTACGTCGCTTACCGCTCTCCTCCACCGCGTACCTGCACTCGAGCATTCCCGAAAATCTCCAGGAAGGTGTTGCAGCGTTGTCGCAAAGGGAGACTTGTGTCGAGTGCGACTTGAAGCAACAGTAAGTCCCGTGAGAGCGTCTCGATGGCTTTCTCGAACAGGTAAATGTGCACGGGTCGATGCGTCAGCGCTTGGTCCCACCGACGGCGGCGCGCAATAGTCGCCAGCACGTGGCGCACATCTCCGGGCCCAGCCAGCAAAATGTTGATCGGCTCCGCAGACGCTTTCTCCTCGTTGATATCCGCGCTCGAACTGACTGCTGCGCTCGATCTTCCGCTCTTCTCCCACTCGGGGAATCCGCTGCACACGTCGTAGGCGGGCGAGAACCCCCACATATTGACGGTGCCCATGCTCATCATGAGCGCGCTGTTGGTCCGAGCCATCGTCTCCGCTGCACAAGTGAAATCCAACACTGCCATGCCTCTTTGCACTCGAAGAGACGCGAAGCGCGACCACCGAAAGATACTTTTTAGCGCATCAAGAGACACTTGGTACACTGTACCAGCAATGTTCAGAGGCAACTTTAATTCATGCTTCACTCACAATGCTACAACAGTACTACTTCATCTGCTCGCTCTTCACTCCTTGACGCTTCGCGCGCTGGCTTTTCACTCGTGGAGCCTTTGCGCGCTGATTCTTCCGTTGCTTCTTGGCATCAACTTTCACTTTCTGCTCCTTCACGTCTTCCTGGAGCTGCCTCTTGAGCTGGTTCTGCGTCGGCTCGCTCTTCATTGCAGTTTTTGTATCGAGCGCGGGGTGCGATAGGATCTCCTGGGATATCAAGCCGATCGCAGGAAGCGCATTTGTGGTACTGGGCAGCTCGGTGGCCCTACTCACCGTTATCGCTTTTTTGCCGACCATTTGCTGTAAAAGGAACTGGAACTGTTCAATCACCTCCGCAGACTGCGCGCGCGTCTCGCGAGGCAAAATGGTCCACTGATACGCGACGCAGCAAGCCGGGTACGTTAGCTTCAACCCCAACCTCCCAGCAAACGTAACGTGAGCGTAGCCTCCGAAGTCCTCCGGCAAGCCTTCACAAGGATCAATGTTAGCATGTGCTCACACTTCACGAATACGAATTATTCCCCGGAACGTACGAATGCGATGGACGCCAAGCCAATAACGCCGAAACTCCTCGTCGGTCTTCGGAGCGTAGCGATGAAATCCTTTCGTAGAGCTTAGAAACCAACCGCGTGTGTTATCCGCCAGATAACACACCAATATGCACAATTGGTACCTATTCTGGTTTGCGTACCTCACTGGTTGAACGAACGTGTTTGGCTTGACATCTCCAGCCAGTCTCGCCTTGCCCGCTCTTCCCACTCCTGTGGCTGGGGTATTGCCGAATCGTGAGACCAGCCAGCCTTTGCCCAGACGTGGTAAGACCATCGCAGAGCCCGACGAGGGCGCGTACTGCCTGGGTCCAATGGGTTCTGCTAGCGTTACCAATCTCATCATCTTGGGCATGCACTCCTGCAGCACAAGACTCCACCTAGTCAGCCTAATGAGCGTGTAAAAGGTCGATCACACAGCACCCACCGTACCAGTTCGATCACTGGACGCCCTGTCGAGTCTGCGACCAGCAGCACATTCAGAATGGCAATCGTCGGTACGTCTCCTGAGCGAGGTTCGCTTATCATCAGCACCTGAGGCGCCTCGTTCCTCCTCTCAAACTGGAGACAGTCGTTGGACTGGAACTGGAACTTGAGCACCGTCCTCAGCAGCATGTCGAAGACTTCGCTCGCTGCAAAACACAAGGGCGCAGTTTGAGGCCACCTTAATTAGCTCTCAAGCTGTAGACGCACCAGCATACTCTTAAGCTGAGTGCTCACCGTTGGATGCGAGGTTGGCAAAGTTTTCCACTCTCATCTGCACGTCGGCGCCCACCGACGCCGCCAGCTCCTCCATCTTGCCGCTGATGATTCCGATCGTCGAGTCGACCGGCACCGGCACGAAGAGGCCCCTCTGGCCTGCCTTTTGCCGGGTCACGATGCCCGTCAGGATTCCCTGCACTCAGCCAGTCCGTCAGCCCCTCGTCACGGTAGAATTTGAAGTAGCTGTTAATAGACAGAGCCACCTGCTGCAGGAAGAGGTTGGCGACCTCGTCCACCGCGTTGAAGAGTTGACTGTCGTGGATGCTCAGCGCGACGCAGGGCACGGGGTTCTCGGGCGTCGGAGGGTGGCGCAGCAGCTCCAGCAGCGGCGCGAGAGGCCCCGCGAGCGGCTCGGAGCCCTCCGCCAGCGAGAGGCGCACGACGTAGCTGTCCAGCGGCATGCCCTCGGAACGATTCTTCGCTTCAACTTGACTGTCACGTGAGCCTCGTTACGGTTATAGCGGCTCAGTCAGGTTTGGTACGTGCACCACATTTATCACTTAGACCGCACGACGTAGCTGTCCAGCGGCATCGCTTCAACTTGACTGTCACGTGAGCCTCGTTATGGTTATAGCGGCTCAGTCAGGTTTGGTACGTGCACCACATTTATTACTTAGACGCCACATTTGAATCGCTCCCTGAAACACTTCAGACATACCGCAAACAGAGCTATGATGCCATGAACAATATCGAATTGACCGCTGTTTATGGCAACAATTGCCACATTCAGCGGCCGTTGAACTCTGACCGGTGATAGGGCACGCGCACAACCTCTATTAATGTATCGCCTTGTCTAACCGATCGTAGCTATTGATTGAAATGTCCATACAAACAGCCATTTGTGAAACCTGCGATTCCCTATTTATCAGCCCAGCCGAGCCAGAGGGAGAGGACCTGAACAGCGGAATCGCGGCTAACTCAGTTAATCGTTTGCCGGCTGCAAGGGAAGCTCGTTCTCGCCGCCCGCCAGCAGCATGCCACATTTGAATCGCCCCTGAAACACTTCTGACATACCGCAAACAGCGCTATGATGCCAGGAACAATGTCAATTTGGCCGCTGTTTATGGCAACGATTGCCACATTCAGCGGCCGTTGAACTCTGACCGGTGATAGGGCACGCGCACAACCTCTACTAATGTATCGCCTTGTCTAACCGATCGTAGCTATTGATTAAAACGTCCGTACAAACAGCCATTTGTGAAGCCTGCGATTACCTATTTATCAGCCCAGCCGAGCCAGAGGGAGAGGACCTGAACAGCGGAATCGCTAACTCAGTTAATCGTTTGCCGGCTGCAAGGGAAGCTCGTTCTCGCCGCCCGCCAGCAGCATGGACACCGAGGGCTTCACGTCGCGCGCGTGGCTGGGCCACTGGGTCTCGGGCGAGGAGGAGCCCGTGAACAACTACTACGAGGACCACAAGCTCATGGAGGGCGCGCTCATCAAGCTGGGCGACTACGCGCACTTCCGCTACTTCCTGCTGTTCCGCAACGGCCGCTTCTGCTACTACGAGCTGCCGATGCCCGCGGCGGCGCCCGGCGGCGGGACCGAGGGGCCCCGAAGGGTTCACCTGACGCTCACGTCCAAGCACCTGCGCGGCGTCATGATGCTCAACGCGTCCGTGAACGCCAAGGACCTGGCCAAGAGCGAGGACGAGTACGACGCCGACCTCATCAAGCGCGGGCTCGTGTTCAACCGCAAGAAGCTGGAGATGCAGCTCACGGGCTACTCGCCCACGGGGCAGCTCATGTGCTGGAAGCTGCGCGCGGGCAAGGACGCCGTGTACCTCAAGTGGGAGCGCGCCTTCCGCCTCGCGCTGCGCCCCATCTGGGTGCAGAACTCCAAGTGCTGCATGGTCTGCAAGAAGGAGTTCAGCTTCTTCATCCGCCCGCACCACTGCCGGTACGCAGCGCTATTTTGCAGCCCGTTTCGCTTGATCTGACACGCCGTTGGCTTCTTTGCTTGTGTGTGTGGGTGTTTGCTCCGTGGTTCTTTGACGACGCGGCGTGCAGCAAGTGCGGCACGTGCATGTGCGACGAGTGCTCGGTGTTCGTGCCGAGGCTGCCCATGCAGGGCTACTACGACGAGGTGCGCATCTGTCGGGACTGCTCGCCCATCAAGATCCAGAAGTCGTCGCTCAAGGTGGGCACGCGCGTCCTGGTGTACGGCATTTTGGTCGGTCGAGTCGTGCAGGTCGACGCTGCGGACGACTCCGTGGACGGCAGTGCGTTCGTGAACGTGGAGCTGGTCAAGAAGGACAACCAGATGCGCAGGTTTGCGCTGGAGCACGTGGAGCTCTACTCCGACGCGGTTCTGTCGGCCAACCGCATCAAGAACGCGATCCGCCAGCACTTGTCGTACGCGGTCTTCAGGACGCAGCTCAACTTCAACACATGGAACCTGCTGGAGACCGTTCAGGAGCAGCGCACAGTGCAGATGGTGCGAATACTCAACAAGTCCACGAGTATCAACGAGTTGCACTCAATGGTGCCGATGCTCGGCTCGTTAGACACTATGCAGTTCCCCGACGACGATGTATCAGAGAAGGACCGAGTGAAGGAGTCGCTCTCGCACTACCGCGGCGTCCATGTGTCGTTCCCGCTGCGGCTCGACACGGTGAAGAAGCTCATCAATCAGTTCCGCAATGGCATCTTGCTGCACCGCGTGTTCGTCCGCCAGATCCTGGACGAGTCGGAGAAGCTGTTTCGGACGATGCACGAATCGCCCATGAATGACATCGAGATCCCCATGGGTGTGCAATTGGTTGTAGTTGGCGACCTCCACGGGCAGTTGGAGGATTTACTTACGATCATGGACAAGAACGGTGTGCCTAGCAGCAAAACGTGGTACCTCTTCAACGGCGACTTCGTGGACCGTGGATCACATGGCATCGAGGTCATCCTGCTTCTGTTAATATTCAAGCTGCTGTACCCCGATTTCGTGTTTTTGAACCGCGGCAACCACGAAGAGCGCATGATTAACGAGGTGTTCGGCTTTGAGGACGAAGTGTACACCAAGTACGGCACGGACAATGACGAGGTGGCCGGATGGAGCGGTCTGGGTACGTCGATGAACTATTCACCGATGAAGCTGTTCCAGATGTTCGAGACGGTGTTCGGCCTGTTCCCGATTTTCGGTCTACTCAACAAACGTGTTTTCATTGTGCATGGCGGGCTGAGTAACCACGAAAACGTGACGATCGAGGAGCTTCTCCAGCTGGATCACAGACGTGAAATCCCAACGCAAGGCACGAGTCGGGCTGACGAAGTGTTCACGCATCTATTGTGGAGCGACCCGCGCGATGAAGATGGCTGGAAGCCGTCAAGTCGCGGAGCTGGCGTGGAGTTCGGACCGGATATTACGAGAGCATTTTGTGCGCAAAATGGGATCAGTCTCATCATTCGGTCGCACGAATGCCGAGAAGAAGGTTTCGATATCGTTCACGATGGTTTGCTGCTGACAGTATTTTCGGCGTCGAGCTACTGCGGTTCCCAGACCAACAAGGGTGCGTATGTTCAGCTCGAACTGGGCGAAGACAACGAAGTGAAGCCGCACGTGGTGCAATTCTCCTCCCAACCGCTTCAGAAGCTAAAGGATGCGGGAAGAAACGAGTGGCGAAAGAAAGCTCAGCGGTTGGAGCGCCGGACATTGATGTCTCTTGTGGAGATCATTTGCGAAAAGAAGAATGCGCTGCTGTCTGCATTTAACGAGTTGGATACCACGGGATCCGGGCGCGTTACGAAGCTGGAGTGGAAGGCAACTTTACAGAAGGTTTTAGGCATCCAGGCGAGCTTCCTCTCATACTTTCACCAACTGGCCGAAGAAGATCAGCAAGGTGGCGTTGACTACCAGAAGTTCTTGAATCGATACACGGTTGAACTGGACGGAGGCAATGTGGAGTGGAGACGGAACCTGATCCGCAAGGTGTGGATGGGCTTCTGTCAAGCGCTACCTCGTCCTTCCGAGACGGATTCGGAGAAAATGACGCTACAGGACAAACTGCATTTTGCCTTCAACCTCTTCCAGTCGCTGCCTGCGGGAGCTGTCAAGAAGGAGCTAGTTACGAAGCCCACCTCGAAACCCGAAGAAAATGCCCCAGTTACTCCAACCAACGGAGACGGCAAGTCCCAGCAGAAAGAGAGCTACCTGCGCAACGGACTGGTCACCTACGAGGTGTTCCGGAATACTATTCAAGGCAAGCTGCAGCTCGGCGACACGCTGTCGGAGCAGCAGATTTTCGAGCTGATGCAACACCTGGACCAGAATCACGACGGCGTGGTGGACTACCAGGAGTTCTGTTCCTTCTTCGCCGAGTTCAGCCGCGCTGACTATCTGCAGGAGCTCTTCGAGGTCGATGACACAAAGGCCATCTCGCTTCTGAACCGCTGCGCCACGTTGCTGCAGAATCCCAACAAGTTCAACTCACTACGAGATGCCTTCGCCGCGTTTGACCACAGCAAGACAGGAAAGCTCTCGGTGGACGACATCTTGAAGGGGACGCAGGAGCTGAACATGGTGCCGGAGCTGGACAACGAGGAGGCGCAGCTGCTGTTCAACTCGATCCTTCTCAGCTACTACGGCATCAACCAGCGGCATCAGTGGGATACGCGGGGCTTGGACTGGGTCGTATTCGAGGACACGTTCTCACCTGACAGCACCTTCCAGCGGCGCCTGTGGCTGGCGAGTCTCGGCGCGTCCAACACGAACTTGGCCGCGCTAGACATCCGCGACTCGTTGTCCGGTGATGATGACACCGCGCAGGAGGGGCAGGCGTCGAAGAACCAGGCGTGGGCGGACACGTTCGTGGACAGCGTCAAGCAGTCGCTGCACGAGCAGCGGCTGTACATCAAGTTCCTGTTCCGGATACTGGACCGCAAGCGCCACGGGTACGTCACGAAGGAGCAGTTCGTGGCCACTATGCAGGCCATCAACGAGGAGCACGGCGCGCCGCTGAAGCTCTCGCAGCTCTCGCAGCTCGCTGACGCCTTCGCGCACCACACGACCGTGCGGCGTCCGTCGAACGCGGGCGAGGAGACGGAGGAGACGCGGACGTACGTCTCGTACCCGGAGTTCCTGCGCAGCCTGCGGATCATTGACTCGGGCCCGACGGACGGTGGCGGCCTCTCTCCTGAGGTGCAAGACACCACCGACGCAAGTAGCGGCGAGTAGGCAGCAGAGTCACTAAAACGCGTAGCAAGTGTACATTCCTGTCGATATGTATGCTAGAGAAAAAAAGATAATAAATTGCTGTTCGGCTTCAACTTGACCTTCAGCGTATCATCAGGACGTTTTTATGGCGAATCTATTGTGTTTTATTTACGACTATGTCGGTGTTTTGCAACGGAACTGTCCTTTTTAACGTAGATGTTGTGTTTTACCGATTCGTCCTACCGGTATCAAAAGGATAAATCCACGTGCACCACTCCAAACTATGTATGTCCACACCATCCCCTCCCCACCAGTCAACAGCGCGAGTGGTGTTGGCCTGCCTCCTGCAATGGAGCTCTTCATCGCCATTCGCAAATCTCTCTCCAGTCTTTTCGAAGCTAACCACCCCCACTAGCAAGTACGTGACGCCCACCACCCACCACCATCGCCACCCTCGCTCACGCCGCCGCCCGCCGCTCCAGCAGCAGCATCAGAGAAGCCGCGCGCCAGTTCTTCCATCGACTCTGCTCGGGGCGAGCTGCCGCGCGGCTTTGGAGGCTCCGTCCGTCCCGCGTGCTGCAGTCTCCGTCGCTCGCCCTCCCTCCTCTAGGGGGGAAGGGTTCGCAGTGTGGAGCGCTGTGGGCGCGGGCGGCGGCTGACCTTGGCTATTAGACGTAGGCATTAATGTGTTGTTACTTGTTCTCGATCCCGCGTGCTGCAGTCTCCGTCGCTCGCTCTCCCCTCCTCTAGGGGGAAGGGTTCGCAGTGTGGAGCGCTGTGGGCGCGGGCGGCGGCTGACCTTGGCCATTAGACGTAGGCATTAATGTGTTGTTACTTGTTCTCGCCCCTCCCCTACAGCCATGGTTCGTATGAGCGTGCTGGCCGACTGCCTTAAGACCATGTACAACGCCGAGAAGCGCGGAAAGCGCCAGGTGCTCATCCGCCCGAGCTCCAAGGTGATCGTCAAGTTCCTGCAGGTCATGCAGAAGAACGGCTACATCGGCGAGTTCGAGATCGTGGACGACCACCGCGCCGGCAAGATCGTCGTGGAGCTCAAGGGCCGCATCAACAAGTGCGGTGTCATCTCGCCCCGCTTCGACGTCAAGCTGGCCGACTACGAGAAGTGGATCAACAACCTGCTGCCCTCGCGCCAGTTCGGCCACATCGTGGTCAGCACCACGTACGGCATCATGGACCACCACGAGGCCCGCCGCAAACACACGGGTGGCAAGATCATCGGCTTCTTCTACTAAGTTGCTCCATCATGACCTGACGCCACCGCCCTAGTGCGATCTCAGTTGAGTGGTCGTGCCAGAAGGAGGAAGGAGAGGATTTGAGTGGATTTAATCCGCGTAGAGAGACTCGGCTAAGTTAACGGCAGACTTCTTTGCGTTACGCCTCGCTGTTCTCGTTGTGGCTCCCGTATGTGTGCGGGTGCAATTGTTGTTGACTGCCGTGCTGCACGTATGCACGTAGGCACGGTGATGCTGCTAAGTGGCGCTGGTCTGGTCGCGCCGCTATTTCCAGTCGCGGTCATGCGATGCGCGAGAGGTTCGTTCACACGTTCGAGGGGCTGAACAGAGGAGAGAAACTGATTGAGTTGGGGTCCCTATTAATACGCCCATGCATGCAGCATGGAGTTCGCCACTACTGCGTAGTAAGTTACAGCGGTCTTGAAGCTCCGGGAATGCATGCAGCATGGAGTTCGCCACTACTGCGTAGTAAGTTACAGCGGTCTTGAAGCTCCGGGCGTGCGTGCGGACCGAGGACTTTGCCGACCAGCTCCAGCCGCGCGCGAGTGAATGCCTGCGCAGCGTCCTGGCCGCCCCCGAGTCTCGCCGCGTGAGTTTGTGGTGCCGCGTGCGTGTCCTTCTTGCCAGCAGCCTCCATCCCAATGCCGAGCCGGAACGAGATCGTGCCGCTCGACACGTCCGCCATGGCTGCGGCGGCCGAGGCGACTGAAGCGCACGCGCGCCCCGGCCCAGGCGCAGTGACCGTGCCAGCCCCGCAGAAGCCCAAAGCAAACGCCACTCACACGTTCAGCAAGGCCCGAGCCACGAGCGCCGAGATGGCCTCGGTGCAGGAGCAGCGCGTGACGCTCGTGCGCGCGCAGCGGAGACACACGGCCTTCCAGCTCTTCTACGGCTTCTTCGGCCTCGCGCTCATGATGGTGCAGATGGAGTACTTGTGGTTCGCCAACACGCAGACGTTGCCCGATACGTGTCCCGTGGAGTCGACGACGCAGTGTCCGCAGTGCTTCGAGGCTCTGGGCGCGTCTGTGCCGGTGCAAGAGGGCCGGATGATTCTCTTGGCGCTGCGGATCCTCATCACCTTCTCGACAGCGCTCATGCTGTACTACGTCTACCTCTACTACGCCGCCGAGTGCGAGGTCATGAAGCTCAAGAACATCATGCCGCCCAAGGCCACGCTGCTGAGCTCGTCGCTGCGCCGAATACTCCTGCTCGAGATGGCCGTGCTCGCTGTGCACCCGTTCCCTGGAATCGAGGACGTGGATCCCAAGTGGCCGCAGCTGACGGTGGCCACGAGTCTGCTCATGTTCACGCGCGTGGCTCTCGTGGTGCGCGTCGTGCAGTTCCGCAACTCGTTCAACTCGAGCAACGGCTGGTTCATCGGCGCGCTCACCAACGTCGACTTCACGGCCACGTTCTTCCTAAAGTCGACGCTCAAGAACCACCCGACGAGTTGTTTAATGGCGAGCTTCGCCGCGCTCGGGTTTGTCGCTGGTTACGCGCTGTACGTGGCGGAGCGCTTCCTTTGCGCCTTCAAACGAGACTCGTGCTGCCAGCCCATGCTGCTGGACGACGCGCTGTGGATGCTTATCATCACCATCTTGACCATCGGATACGGCGACGTTGTGCCCCGAACGACGTTAGGGCGGGCCATCGCTGTGTGCGCCGGCATCTTCGGCACTCTCTCCACTGCTGTCACCATCGCAGTCATGAGCAACTACCTGGTGCTCACGCGCTCGGAGCACAAAGTGAACGCCTTCCTCAAGAAGGACGAAAACCGCCGGCTCATCAACGATCACGCAGCTCGAGCGCTTCAGGCGTTCGTACAGCTCCGAGCAGCACAGCGCCGGCATTCGGGTCTAGCCAGCCGCCCAGACAGAGGAGGAGAGAATGGGTCTATGAGCGTCACGACCACGGAAGTGCCTGTCGAGAGCCCCAAAGGCGGCAACCCCACAGGCACCGCCAGCACCAAACGAGCCTTACGTCGCGCAGAGCTCAAACTGTTCACCGTGCTGGGCAAATACCGACAGGTGAAGCGGCAGGTGCATTCGCACGACGTGAGCGACCCCATGGACGCGCAGATGACGATGCTCGAGATGATGGAGGTCAACGTCGAGTACATCCGCACCAAGATCGAGGAACTGTCGGAGCTTTTCATCACGCAGACTGCCGACCGCGGGGGACGAAGCAAGCGGAAGCTTAGCAGCATCATAGCAGCAGCGGCCATACGAGAATCACCCGCCGAGGCCGAGGCGCCACCGGCGAGCGGAGGAGGAGGGTCACTGTCACTGCCTGCTACCAGCGGCCCGCTCGCTCTCATGCAGCATCTTCAGCTCCAGCCGAACCAACTCCAGCGGTCTCCACCGCGTACACAGCAACAGCAACAGCAACCGTATCAGCTCCGTCAGCACGTACCAACCATGTCAACGCTGCAGGAGAATGAACGCAGTGGCTCAAGTAGCTCCTTGACGAATGAAGTTTCGAGTATCCTCAGCTCGAGCGCAGCTCAATCCGCTCCGACGTCGCCAGAAAGCGTTCCGACCTGGGCTCTCGTGCTCGAGTTGACGCTGCAAAGTTTGCTAGAGCAGGTGTCGCGCGTGTCGGACGAGGTGGAGGCGATGAAGACGCGCATGGCGACGCAGAACGAGGACCTTGAGAGCCGCGTTCTGAGTCTAGAGAAGCGCCTGGTGGTGGCCGATGCCCTGCACGAGATGTCCATGTCTCGAGGCTCGGCGAGGAATCTGCTGCGGCGTGGGTCGAAATCGAGCGACGACGGGTCAAACGCAGGCAGCGCGTCCTCGCCGCCTTCACGCCTTCGACGGGGAAGCACCGTAACAATACACCGGCCGTCCATACACAACTTCGTGACACCGTCAGAGTTGAGCGAGTACCAAAAAGCCAACGAGGAGCAGGGCGAAGGTTGACGAATACACGGGTCCGAGACCAAATAGTATGTAGATATCCGTGCGTCAGCCAGCTGTGGACAACAACAACTACATGTAGTCCCAATAGATTGCCCCCTTAGTCATCTCCCCACTAACATCTAGCAGCATTATCCTCAACATGGCAATGGCACTGCAGCTCGCGCTTGAAATCATGAAGGTCACCTGTGATGATCACCGGCGTCTTGTCTGGAGGCACGAGTTGCTCAATCGGCTTGAACGGGCTGCATTTGCCCACTACGTGCACTCTGAGCTTTCGAGGGCCGTGATGGCCTTTGTTGATCGCTTTGTGAAGCACCTTGCGGTCTGAGTGAGGGCTGTCTGAGCAGTCGTTGCAGCAGCTAGTACTGCCTTGCAGCCAGCACTGGTACCGCTTGACCAGGCCCTGACGCGTACAGCTTCCCAGAGCGTTGGCTATGCGAATGTCCAAGTCGAACTCCAGCCGACCGCTTACGATTTCTTCCCAGTACCGTTCACTCTGCTCCACTAACGAGTCCAAGTCGAACTCCAGCCGACCGCTTACGATTTCTTCCCAGTACCGTTCACTCTGCTCCACTAACGTCGAGTCTGGTCGCGCATATATTCTTTGCAGTGTCTGGACGTGGGCCGCGAAGCGTTTGGGCGACAGTCGCTTCTCCGAGAGGAGGTGCTCGTGGGGGAAGTCTTCATGCAGAAAGACATCGAGCTTCTTCGCTACAGCCCCAGCCGCGTGGGAGGCGGACTGCACGCTTACACTGAGCCCCAGCACTCCATGCGTATCGCGAATGCTGCACGTCACCGTGTAACCGAGTTGCTGTCTGGTGCGGAGCTCGTGAAATAGAGGTTGAGCCAACAGAGCCCGCAGCAAGAGTGCGTACGCTCGATCTTCCGCGCCGACTTTGCCGATCTGGAAGTACACCTCCACGACGGAGTTCCGCTCTCCGACGCGCTCACTTTCTCGACGAACTAGCAATCCATTGCTCGTCGGTGGCAACGCGATTGTGTGGTATCGGGGAGCCAAGAGAGGCGGCTCAGGCTCGAGCTCCGCGTCTGGTTCATAAGT